>PVKM010003790.1:0-55478 GCA_004027735.1 Carollia perspicillata
ATTTAAGTAAGAGCAGAATTCATTAACAGTGGAGCTGGAGAGCTGGATTTGAAGTGACATAGCCAGCAACAGTGTCCAAATTTATGCCAAAGAAAATGATCCAGGGAAGTTACACTATAATCACAGTCACTGGGCCCCAGAAGCTGTAGCTGGCAATGCTGGCCCCACCTACACAGCACAGCAGACCATAGGACTGCGGCTTCTGGGAGCTAGATGTAGCTGCTGCCAGTGGCTGCCCCTTTTCAGAATGAATTCTGTGGAGTCCCTGCTGCTTTATGCCACTGCCTTCCGATTCAAGGTCTGCGGAGGGAACATTGAACTGTCACAGTCTAGGTCAAACGACTACCCCTGAGGAGTGAGGGAGGCTGTAAAATGAGCCCTTTTAGTTTCTTTACTTTCAGTTTCTATAGATGCAAGAGTGCTTTGCTTCATGACATGGGGTAGTCCTTAAATAGAGGAAGCTGATTCAAAGTTCTGAAAAGGCAAACAAACAAGAAACAGGAATGGCGACTGTTTGTTCCCTGTACATTGTCTAATGTAAGTAGATACAACTCTGGTGTCATTGTAGTTCTTTACAACATGAGATAACTCACATGCAGAGTTTCTAGTTAATACACTGAACAGTCCAAATTTTATTTTTATTACAGTTTAGTTGGCATATAATATTATATTGGTTTCAGGTTTACAACATATTGGTCGAACATTTATATTTCTTATGATGTGATTGCTGCAGTAAGTCTAATTACCACCTGTCACCATAGTATAGCGTTATACAATAATAATGAATAGTGTCCCTATGCTGTTAGTTACATTTCCATGACTTTTATTTTAAACTGGAAATTTGTACTTCTATTCCCCTTCACCCTTTTTACCCATCACCCCACTCCACCCTCCAGAGAACAAACCATCATTTGTTCTAGGTATCTGTGAGTCTATTTTGTTTTATTTATTCATTTATTTTGTTTTTTGTGTTTTTAGATTCCACAGATAAGTGGAATCACATGGTATTTGTCTTTGTCTGACTTATTTAACTTAGCTTATACTCTATATCCATGTTGTTTCAAATGGCAAGAGTTTCTTTTTTATTGCTGAGTAACATTTCTTTGTGTGTGTATCACATTTTCTTTATCCACTTATGTATTAATGGACACCTTGGTTGCTTTCCTATCTTCTGTCTCATAGATGAGGAACTGGGGATAGAAGGAAGTGACCGCTTCCTCTTCTTCCTCCAATTTCCATTTATCTTTACTTGATGGACTCAGTGACTAAGGCTACAGATAAGAGCAACGAGGCTCTCCCCTTCTAAGGAGGGGAATAGAAGCTACATGAAGGATTCTGTCTTCTCACGGGGGGAGGGGTTATTATTTAAATAATCAATAAGCTTTTGTATAGTCTTCTGAAACTTTTGAGAAAGCCAGAATTGTGCCCCCAGATCCTCCAGGTTAAAATTTATCCTGATTTATATTTATCCTGATTATATTCCCATCTCAAATCACACAGTCCCAACTCTCTAATCCGACTCTCTAAAAGCTATGGGAGCCTTACGTGAGCACATGATTCACATTAACCAAGAAGCATGCATTACCGTTGAGGACACTGGAGTTCTGCAAAATTCAGTAACGCAAAAGAGAGATTAAAATTCAGACAAGAACTCTCCCTTTCCACTTTCTTACATAGCTTCCCCCCACAATCAAAGTGCCCAGTGTGATCTTAAGAAACTCAGCATTATTGCACACTTCTACAACTCAGAATGGCAGTGAATGGGAACCGGTACCGTCTCTTTCTCCCAGACCACGTAGCCACTCTGCGCTGCTGAGGTTTCACCGGTGGAACAAGGAGGACACTGTAGTGAGGATAGAGTGACCGTAGGTATGTGAGGTGCTTAGCACAGTGTGTACCATAGTTTAACTGTTTGCTATTATAACTCTTAGCTGTAAGCAACTGGACTAGCAAACACTGCACTTCTGCCCTTTAAGAGATAAAAGTCGGAAGAACCAGGAAAAGCCCAGCATTGGAAGAGAGTGTGAGCACTCCCTCCACACCTGTGATAGCCTTCATTTTAAGCCCTTTGATTTTTTAATGCTAGGTCAGTGCAATTATTAATAACATATCCAATTTATCACAACTCCTTTGCAATGTGTGTAAGAAGATATTTTATGTACATTTTTTCATGGGGAAAAGGACCCACAAAAGGACAAGAGTAAGAATCCTGTGTACGGACTCCTTCTACAGTTTTCCAAATAGAACGCACTATCGGTAACTTTAATATCAAGCTGTAGAGATGAACAAAGTTATGTGAAAAAATGTTTTTATATTCTCCATAACACAATTGGAATGATACAAATACAAAATTGTAAACTACCTCTAGAGATCTACTCACTATTGTGGTAAGCAAGATACTACTAATTTAAAGGTGATGCTAGGGCAGGTACTACTTGGATTGTGAAAAACAGTTTCATTACTGCAGGAAGGGGCTGGCCTCTGACAGAAGCCAGGTAGGCTCAGGCCGTGCCGGTCATCTACGGGTGTCAGTCGGTGCATCACTGTGTGGGACAGGAGGTCAGAACATGCTGAGCTATCCACATGGCAACGCCTGATTACTATGCAAAATCACCGACAGTGACAAAGGAGCTAATGCCACCTTCTGTGTAATATGGCACGCATCCTACTTTCTAGCCCCTTGAGAGTAGTTAAGATATTAATTATAAAATGATTAAAGAAAGGGAACATTTTCATCATTTGTTTTCTCTCATTTGTACGTTTTTGTTGTTTCCCCTATGGTTCTCTGAACTAATCCGCTCTTTACATAAACAAGGTCTTCTCTGCTTACGTAAAAAAAGGGAATGTTTAAGAACTGAACTGTACTCTTCAGTGCTAAAGTTTCTACATTCAACATCAGTTACAAAACCCTTTTGCAGAAACAGCTAAATCCGACAACAGTGGAAATACACCAACATCATTGAACTATAGTTGGGTGTGTTATTACTTGACATACGAGCTCCTAAAAGACACCGCCATATGCAAAATTGTGCAGTGAAATTCGCAGTGCTTGTGGAAAAATGGAGTCAGGGGGTGACACTCGAAAATTTTGTCAGTGACATGTTAAGAAAAGAATCATCAGAACCTAATAAAAGTGTGGCACCGTTTTCTATGTGTTGAATGGTTAAGAAATATAAAAATGGCACAATAAATATGGCATGTAATCTTGAAAAATACCTAGTCTGCTTATGGAAGTGGACTTCAGAATGATTACGGTCTATGAACTATTATACAGTGATAGAAAGAGGGTTATTGACATTGACTATCAGAGATGGATGGGCGTGTGGAACAACAGTGAACTGAGGTAGCTGGTAGACCTCTGAAGTACTTTTGTCACTGGCTCCATTCGGGTGGGTGCAGTTATCTGCTTTCACCTGGTGTTCTTGCAGACGGAATTTCACATAATAAAATATGTTTATATCTATGCAGAAACAAATATATCTATGTCCTTAGAGATTTATTTGCTTACATCCTATAAATATATAATATACCTTGAATCAACTGCCCTGAAACAAATTTGCATTTTCAAAACAAGTATTAGGGTACAACAGACTGTTGCAGGTACAAGTGTTACGGCATAGTAGGGTGGTATCTGGAGTTATTAAAGTATTCGAGAATTTGATGGAAAATATCAATCTTCTCCCAGAAATACTCACATATACATACATGCACTCAAGCACATTGTATAAATAATAATATCCCCATTCCTTATGATTTCTACCACTGGCATGGTGTTAAAAATATTCTTTTGCATCACACATTTATGTATCCTCTTTGCCTTTATTTTGTACTGGTTCTGACTCATACTTTGGAAAATGCAAACTCAAATGACAAATTCTTCTTTGACTCATTGAAGAAGGCTTGAATTCATTCCCAAATATGTTTCCATAAATTTTTGTTTCTATATGAATTCCCAAAGCTGAGTTATTATTTTCAGTGTGTTTGTATGCTTATAGAGGACAGTGGCACATTTTACCAAATGTGGTTTACCGAGATTGCTAGAATACTTTTTAACAAAGAAAAACTGCATTTGTTGGGGAAAGTGCACATAACAAGGACTTGTGATTTTACAGTATCTATGTTTATAGTGCTGTCTTGCTGTGGCTAAGTGGCTGAAGTCCAAACTCTGACTCTCGCTTACAGCAATAAAATGAAACAGTAAAAACAGTATGGTTGTTGTTAAATCTTAATGAAGCAAAAAAGGTGTGAGTTCACGTTGAAATTAGACCAAGTTAAGCCCTTCGAGGGGCTAATTATTGTAGATCATGAATGGCATTATGTTAGAAGAATAACCTAAACGTTTTTATTCTCTTAATTTTCAGTATAAGTTGTATATTGTCATTGAGGATGATCAGCTAATACTGTCATCATTGCAGGTTAATTCAGAGCAGTGGATCTTAACTAGAGACAGTTTTCTCCACCAGGATCTTGTTTGGCAATGTCTGGAGACATTGTTACAACTGTGGCAGGGGATGGGCAACTGGCATCTAGCAGGGAGGGACTAGAGATACTTTTAAACAGCCTGTAAGACACAGGACAACCTCTCATAAAACAGCATTTGAACCTGGGCACTAGGAATATATATACATCAGTAATGCCAAGATTGTGAAAACTTTCTGTAGAGGAAACATTACATTTAATTCATTTAAATAAATGAACATGTTGATTATTACATGCTGTTACATTTAGCAAAGTATTGATCTGTGCTGTCTATAAAACACATAATGATATTGCCATCTTGAAAGGGCTTACATCATATTGCGTATCAGTCCTGAACTCTGGCCCAAAAGAACGCAGATCACATCAGCTAGTTTTTGCTTGGTAATAATAATATCTCATTTGGTAAAATGAAATTAATACTAATACTGGTAATAGCAATAACTAATCTTTACTGAGTGCTTACCATGAGCCAGACACTTTTTAAAATACTTTTCATATTTTATTTCATTCATTCGCACAACAGCCCATAGAATACACACTATATTTCTTGCTGGTTTGCAGGTAAGGAAACTGAGAGGTTCGGTACAGGAGTCATACAGCTTGCAGTGGAGGAGGTGGAGAATAAAGATGGTTTACTTGTAAAACCACTTTTATAAATTTTGAAATCAAGGGAGGTCAAATTTATTGTACCTACGTGGGACAAATGGTATTTTGTTTGGGGTGTATTATTGTACATTGATATTTTGAGCATATTAAGGTCACTTCCAGATGTGCTTCACTGATGCGTAGGAAAGCAGTACCCTCTGCTGTATGCACTACACTTACACCTTCATAAAGAGATTCAGAAATCATTTGACGATCACATGGAAGGCATGGATAAAAGGATAGGAAAAGGGAAAGAAGATGGAGTTAAAATACGCCAGGGATTTGATGCCTGAGTGGTAGAAGAGTCGTGGCAGCTTCAGGGGTGTGAGGAGTGTCACAGAAACAGAGAAAACGATAAACGCAGACCTCCCAGACAGGTATCAAGCATTCTTCTAAGTGTGTAACATGTGTGACTCACATGATTCGCACAAACCATGTGAGGTAAGTCTGCCTATCGGAGCCATTTTAAAGATAAGAAAACTGAGGTCTAGGGGGATTGAATAGCTTGTCCAGGCCACACTAGTGATAAGCAATCAAAAGAGCTCTTGAATCTGGGCACCAAGGCATGAACATCTGTGGCCTTAATCGCACTCAATTTACTTAAAGGAATGCTCGAGACCTAAAACAAGAAAAATCAGAACTTGAAATATCTGCTCAACATTTCTAAGTACAAATCAGTTAGGAATTGATCTCCTTTTGCTGATCATCAGTGTGTGGTTGTTTGAGGGAGAGAGAGAGGTGGGGGGAAGGAAGGAGGAGGTGCATATGCTCTGCATTTTAACATATTTAAAGCCCTCTTAAATAGGTTAATAGAGGTAAATGATATGACATAAAGGAGAGTGAAACCGATTCATTTTTTTCTGATATTTTGCAACAAATAGAAAGCTGGAGGTTGAAGTAACTTTCTGAAGGAAGTTGTCAATAATCAGTTGATAGACGCTGCTGTTTTCAGTCTAGTGATTATTATGTTTGGCTGAAATCAATATAAAAAGATTGTTACATCTTTAGACTTTACTTTTGAACTTCACGTCTTGTAAATTACAACAGCAATACATAATTATTGTATGAAGTGAAGTAATAAATACAAATAACTCTCTATGTAATAATATCATGTGCCTTTGTTATATCTCTTCATGTCAGCTCCCATCCCTGAAATAATCAAATGTCAGCCTGGATTCTGTCCCTCCACATAGTCCTGTATTAAAAATAATATAATGAAAGGAAATATTTACAGGTGTAACAATAAACAGTTACATCACTACTATGAAAAATTTAACTTCAGAAATTATTATTTTTTTCTGGAAATACAAAGTATACTTTTGACAAATAAATGGTCTCCTGGAATTTTTGGGACTGTATGACTTGCTCTGTGTGTGTCCAGATGATCCATGATGCTTGAGACCTAAAAGAAGAAAAAAAATCAGTGTGTGAAATATCTGAATGACGTTTCTAAGCATAAATCAGTTAGGAATTGATCCATTTTACTGATCATCTATGTGTGTGTGCGTGTGTGTGTGTGTGTGTGTGAGAGAGAGAGAGATGGACAGTATGCGTGCCCATCCACGAGCACCTAGCTATAATGTAAATGTTCTTCAAGTGACTGGGTGTCATATTAACAAGAAAAAAATTTAATTCTTAATTATGATCTTACTAAGGGTCCCCAAATTTTGTTATACTAACCTTATTTTAGAAATATTCCATCAGCTTTTATTCATCTGCTTGAAAGGACTTCACAGGCATTTAATTTTTGAACAAAATTCTTATAGTGTGACTAAGATTTGATCAGTGTGCTCCTGCCCATGTATCTCTTTGTTCAAGCATCCTCTATTCCATATACTTACTACTTTTTGTTATTTTTTCTTAGGATTTAAGCTAAATAAGTGTCTTACTGTTCATGTGTGGTTGCCTGATACTGCCATAGCTATAGATCATATTAGTGAAGGCATTTAACTTATAAATTAATCAATCAATAATTTCATATCAAATGTCTATATTTGGAGAGCTATTATATTTTATATAAAATATTATGAGACATAATTCTGGCTCTAAAAAATGTTTAAATTTATATTACAAATTTTTCTTCCATGGAACTCATAATGCTTTACACGTTACATAGTTTCATCATTCCAAGATCTCATTAGGTCATATAGTAGTAATTATAATACTAATAACTATGTGGATTTATTGAGTGTCAGACAATGATAAACAGTAAAACTTATACATTTAACTCAAGTATATGTTACTTCTGGAATTATAAGGACTTTATTTTTAATAATCATTTTAATAAAAATAGCTACATGGTATGTTTACTCATCCACCTGTATTTTCAAAGTATGCAAAAGTAGCAAAATATTTATTGAGCACCATATAGGTGTTATGTCTTCCATGGCACCATTTTAAAATTTTTTCCTAGATAACTACCAATATATCTATCTGAGAGATCTCCAGCCAGTCTGACCCCTTTCTGATCTCTGTGGCTTATTGGAGCAGGAGTCATCTTGCATAAGTTCAAATACAGTCAGTTCTTCTTCACCCTCCTTTTGGAAACCTTTCTAGAAGTAAAAGAAAAACAGCATACCGTACAAGGCCCTGGCTGGATCAACTCCAGCTTACTTCTGCAGTCCATCTTACACGACTTTCCATTTTCTCTTTACACTGGAGCCACACTGCCTTTCTTCGAGACTCTTTTATTAGCCACAATCTCTCCTGACATCAGGACTTTTAAGCATGTTATTGTTTCTGCTAATAATAATAATTAGAAGGAGGAGGAGACTGGGAGAAGTGGAACAATACAAGTAGCTAATATGCACTGAGTGAGCCCTTACTATGTTCCAAGAGCCAATCCAAGCACTAGACATGTATTATAAGAGGTCTGTCTAGAAAAAGTCCAACCACTATTAGTATAATGAGAATGGTTTGTGAGACATTGATGTAACCAGGCAGCCAAGAAGAGTGGACTGGAATTCACATGTGTGAATAATGACAACTTCACTGTACTAGTCAGTGGGGGCAGTAGACACCATTGAGTGAGCATGTGTATTGTGTGGCCATCATATTCAAAATGACTGAGCAAGCAGAACAATGAATCTGCATTAAATTGGGTATTAAGTTTGAACATTCCTCCACAGAAACTATTCAGATGTTTCAGAAGGCCGCAGCTATGGGCAAATGGATATTGGCAGCTTCATTACAACAATACACCCACTCATGCATGCATCATACCTTGTGCAGAGTTTTTTGGTGAAACATCAAATCCTTCAAGTGACTTAGCCACCCTATAGTTCAGACTTGGTGCCCTGTGACTTCTGGTTTTTCCTAAAACTAAAATCACCTTTGAAACCAAAGAGGTTTTAGATCATCAGTGAGGTTCAGGAAAATACAACAGGGCAGCTGATGGTAATTGGGAAAACTGTGTGAGATCCCAAGATGCCTACTGTGAAGGAGACTGAGGTATCATTGTCCTATGTACAATGGTTCTTGCATCTTATATCTTCTTCAGTAAATGTCTCTATTTTTCATAGAAGATGGCTAGATACTTTCTGGACAGACCTCATCACAGAATTCAATTCTCACAATGGCCAGTAGAGTAAGACTATTAACATAGAAATGTAAAATGATCCCCGTGCTTTTTGAGTCAGTAAGATCTCCACCAAAATATCACTTCTTTAGAAATGTCTTCTTTCACCTCCTTGATTTGGCTAAGTTCACCCAACATACACCTCAAAATACAATGACTTCCAGAGGGCCTTAAATACCAAGTACCATGAGGGAGGGAAATGTCTTTTCTTTGCTCACCATTGAATTCTCAGAATTCCTCACAGGGCCTGGAATATAATATCAACAATATATTTGCTCTATCAATAATGCAATTTAATGTGGGGAGAATTAAAGAACTTTCACACATACTCAAACATTTTCAGGACTTCAGGCAACACTAATAACAGAACGAAGAGCTTAACACACGCGGCTTTGAGGGCAGTCTTGTGGAAGGTGCTGATGTTATCACCATGCCATTATTGTAGGAAGTATCTATCAGTCATCAATTCTTGTTTCTGGAAGAAAGAACAGCTTTGAGTTGTGAGATGTAAAATTTCTTCTTGAGTCATCCAAACACATGAACTACTGAGTTTGAGGAAACCTGAAATGCTGTCAATGGCAAGGCTCACCATTATTTTGCATATGCTTCTGAGGAAGAAAATGAAAATATATGATAACTTCTTGTCAATCAGAATCTTGTATATTTTACTTATCAAAAATAATGCTTTTAGACTATTTAGAGAATGTTATGAACACTGATAAAATAAAAATGTATGTGAAATAAATTGTTTATGCTATTTGTAAAACCTCTTCATATTTAACACCTTTCTCTTCCGTATCCAATTTTAACCCAGAGTCCTCTGTGATCTTGCCTGATCTCCAGAGCATTTAGAATATTGGTAGTGCAGATTTTCTGAAAATGACACGTATTATTGTCTCTGCCTCACTTGCTTGTTTTCTTGTCTTTTGTTTTCACAAGCCAGTGACTACTAGTCTGAAGTTTTCTGAATAATACTTTCTTGTTTTTAACCAAAAGACAACTTCCAGACAATAATCAGGATTCATATCCCTACACCAAATGGAACTTAAAAGGTTTATTGACTAAAACAATGAACAGTCATAGTTTCTAGCTAAGAGACCTGATATAAGTTTATACTTATTCAAGCAAAGAAAACTATGTCCAACTTCTATTTAGTTGACTGTCATAAGATGTGAAAAAAATGGGCTTCATAGTCTCATTATAATGTATGTAGTGATTATACACTGTCGACTATGTTGCTAGCACTATGATAAATATTTGCTTTTTGTCATTATTTTTTCACAACTCAGTCCAGATAAGCTTAGTTTTTCCATTTTAAAGATGAGGAAAGAAGCTCAAATAGAGAAAAAGATTCACTGACTTACCCATAATAAAAGAATTACTATAAAAGCTGATGCATAAACTCTCATTTGTAGATGCAGAATAGCAAAATTAGGTGATTGTGAGCATTAAATGAGGTAAACTACTTAAAGTGCTCAGTACGATATTTGGAAAGTAGTAAGTACTCAATACATAGTAACTATTTATATCACTCATTTGTTCAAGTATTTTTGAACATCTACATATGACAGATTACTGTTCTAGGCAATGGATGTAAGTTTAAAATAACAACAACAACAACAATAATAATAATACCTTAACCCTTGCTCTCCTAATCATTTATTCTAGTGGATGTTAATAAAGACTTTTATTTTCAATGCAAAGAATTTTATTTAAATCATACCAGATCATCTTAATTCAAGGTGAAATAGGGATGCTTATACATTAAGCAGACTTTCCCCAGCTTTATTAAAATATACGAATATATTAACAGAATCATTTTTCTTAGTAAACAATTGTAGCAGTTTTAGTTCATTGCGAGAATGGTTTTCATATGAGTAAATAACATAAGCAATTATAACCTGTACAATAGTACAACAATGAGACCTCTTTATTGAGGAGAGCACCTGTTAATTTATAGATGAAATGACCAAACAAGATGGTTCCATTAAATTATTAGACTTATTTCTGCAAAATAAAATCTATATGACTACAAGAGAAAATTTAAATATATTCCTGGGACATTTGGAACTATACTTATCTCAAGCAAAATTATTCCTGAACATTGTTTGGTGTTTTGAAAATTACATGTGATATAAGACATCGCATCTATTAGAAATAAAATGTATTTTCACTGCCTTTTAAAAATGAATTCATTATTAGTTAATTAATTCATCATCATTGAATTAATGATGAAAACCTACAGATTAGTAGGCTTAAAGACAGGAGCGGCTGAGTCTTAGTTTATTTGGCATTAACATTCTGAGTATCAATGCCCCAAATAAAATTACTTTCACAAGAAATATTTAATTGCTTAATAAACACTAGAAGAAAAATTTTGTTTCTGTTTTTTTCCCCATTGTGCTCCACACTTCCATGTAATGTTGTCTCTCACACATGACTGTTTATAAATATTTGGGCCTATTTAAAATATACTTAAATCCCTCTTTCCTTTGCCAGTGCCACGACACTTTCATTACTGTACTGCAGACTTATTTACTATCTATTAAGTCACCCATCACTTTCTATATTTACATGTACAGTGTGACTTGTATAAGCACAATCTCTGGGATCTGCCAGCTTGGTCAATTTTATAGTAGCTGTTATATTTCAAATAATGCTCAAATATTTCTGGTCTCAGTCACTTTATCTGTAAATGGCAATAATAGCATGGCTTTCCAAGTAGTTTTGTACTGAGGATTAAATGAGGTAATGCATGTAAAATAGAATAATACCGACCTTTAGATAGTGCATAGTGTAGTAGTGTTGCTATTGTTGCTACTGCTTTTGCTATTTAAAGGAAGTCCCATCCTTTTTAACATACTGATGTTGTTGAATTCCAAATATAATTCTGTTTGGATTGTGATTGCTATTAAATCATTTTTGTGACTAATTTTTGGAAATATTAACCTTCAGTACAGTCTGTATTCTCATCCAGTATGTTCATTTATTTGTTTGTTTGTTTATTGCTAATTTCTTCTTCAAGGATGGTATGTTTTTTCTGAGATCCTGAATTCAATGAAGATTTTTAGTTTTTCTTGTTAGATAACAGAAAAAATAAATAATAAAGCAATGATAATCTCCACATTTGGCCATATTTGGCTTTATTCCATAACATGCAAAAATGGTAGAAAAAGGAATAGGAAAAGAGAAGGTAAAACAAATTATTACTTTAGCATTGTAAATCCTTGGCCATAGGACTACTGGTAGCTTACACTGGTGAATTATATCTAATTTTTTCAACATTCTCAGTTTTGTCCTGGCTTTATTGCCCTTTTATAGGTATAGCATCTTCAGCTTAAAAAGGTCAAGTGATTTCAGCTTCACATCACTTCAGCCTGAATCTGATGATCATGAACTAGTAACAATGAACTGTTTTAACTTCTTACTTTCTACAGAGCCTATGTGAGCAGTTGGAGTTACTCTGTCTCAAATAACCTAAGGAATAAGACTATTCCTTAATTTCTAATTGGCAGAATAACTCAATTTATCTTTGTTATTAACTCCTAGTTCTATTCCATTAGGTCCAGATAAGAGGGTGTATGTATTTTATGCTTTTCAGAAGGTTTTGAGATGATGTCTTATAAAGTGTTCCAAGAGCCCCAGAATAAAGAATTTCCCATTTAAGGAGTCCACAGTTTGACATGTCTTTGCTTTGACCTATTCTATAACAAATTTTATTTTTTGAAAGAGATTGTTATTTTACATTTCTCTTTTTTTAATACAAATTTTTCTTCTGTTTTTATTTGTTGTTGTTCAAGTACAGTTGTCTTTATTTTCTGCCCACCACTCTCCCCCACCTCACCCATCCCCATATTTTATATTTTTCTAATGGTCATTATAAAGGCTGAGAGAGTAGCTTTTAGATTTCAATTAATATTTGATTTCTACCCTACCTACAAAATGAGCATTTTTAAAATACTATTTTCAAGTCACATTACTATTCATGTTAATCCCATTAATTTCTGTATTATGTAATCTACATCAATATTATTTTTTAGATTTTTATTCAATCCTATAACAATATTTACTACCATACTATAATACATAAATTTTGTTCACTTCATAGTTTGGCAATATAGTTTGCATGTATTTTATATACACTTCATATGACATTTCACAGGTTCTGAAATACAATATATTCATTTCAATATTGTGATCTATCTCTCTTTAATTAAAAAATAGTTAAATATGGTGTTTATACAATTAATCATAAAAATTTTAATTTATTAAAATTAAAATCACAATAATTTAATTCTGAATAATAGCCTGATAATAATCTTACTATACATGTAGGGTAGCTATAGTTACAGAATACTGTTAATTATTCATAATTGCTTAATAATCTCCACATAGTTTCTCCTCTGCTTCCGTTGGAGGAAATTAAAGGAAAATAATGTTAGAAATGCTCAGTTAATATATGGTTATTTATTGTATTGCTATATTCAGGGGGGAAATATTTTTAAAAGGAACTGAGATTATATTAAATGGTCCATAGAAAAAAATCTAAAATAGATTTTCTGGCCTTATGTTTTCCATCAAACATTATTCAATTAACTTTAGAAGTATACTTTTTATGTTCTTTTTAATCACTATGATAACTTTACAAGAGCAGTGTTAATGTTTTACATTTATCTAGCAAGTTAAATGTCCCTATTAAAGTATACTTTTTTTCCGATTCATTGAATTTTCATTTTTTAATATGAAAAGGTTATGCCCCAATTTCCTTAAAGCAGCTTGGTTATTTTTTAATATATTCCTTTTTAAATATTTGGTGTAATAGCTCTAAAATTATGGCTTAAGAAGTCAGTGGGGTTGAGTTAATACAATTACCTTGTTTTTGTGCATGAGTCAACAAATAGAGTTCATTAGAAGGTTGAATCTGTATAATAAGAAGCTGTTGTGAAAGGAAAACCGTATTTAAAATTTCTCATGCTTGCCTGCTCAGAAGGGGATATTTAATCAGCTCTACTTTTCATATTTAAAAATATCATGATATTTCTGATTTCTTTAACTATCCTAAACATCTTGCTTGATAAAAACTCATAAAAGTGATCATATTTAGCCAACTGAAAATGTACAGGCCAGTATCATGGAAAGTTTATCTTAATTAAAAGTGATAGTCTTAGCAAAATTATTATACCCTCAGTTCTTCTAAACAGATCACTGTCTAAACAAATAATTATAACTTTATTTTAATCTTATAAACTAAATGTATGAGTTATTAGTGTAGATCAATTATTTATATTAACATATAAATTGCTATATTTTGCGTGTATTCTCCACTGAAAAATACTCTTTGTGGTAGTTGTACAAGAACTGATTGCAAGTTGTATGAAGCTATTTTAAGAGTTTAGAGGAAAGGTTGATAAATGATTTATCTATACCAGTAAAATATTACCTTTATAACAAATATGTTACATATAGAAGGTAGTTAAATAATAATTTAGGACTAATAGCAGAAAATAAAGCCTTGGTAACAATAAAGGCACAATGTGTATATATCTCTTTTACTATATTTCATCATCTAAACTTTGTTTCTTGTGACTTACTCATTTAATCCATCTGAAGCTTTCTAGAATTTTTTTAAATTTTTTTATTTACTTAAGTGCATGTCAATTCTGGGGGTAATGATTTCAACACATTAATCTCTCTTCCTTTGGCTTTTAACTTATTCCTAACATCAATGTGTGACTCCTAATATTAATTTTATTTTTGACCTATAATTATTTAAAATCAATTATATTGAGTGTATAATACCATATCATATATATATGAAAGTAATGTAATTTATTTTACACAATTATCTGACAAATTTAGCTTTGATATTCAAAGATAGATGACTTTCCTATTTTTAGGACCCTAGTCATGTTTAGACTACAGTCATTGACGTCACCTTGAGGCCTGGGTATATGTTTATTAGCTGTCTTGTAATTCTACCATCTTGTAATATACTTGACTTTATGAAATACTGTATAGTCTCTTAATGATTTTAGTTCCTACTCTGGGCATTCTTTCTTGTACTAGTCCATAAAATACACAGCATGTTTTCATCACACTGAAGGACAATTTAATACTTTTAGTATTGCTTTTGATATCTTCTCTTCAACTTTCTATCCTGGTTGAAATTATCAGTGCCTCTCCTAATCATATATATTCCCATGCAAATGGAGAGTCAAAACTACCTAAGGAGAGATAACAATGTGGTAGAAATAAAGGAATTAAAAATGGGTGAGAGCATGAATCAAACATCTCTCTGATATTTTTATTGGTCTTTGATCTTTCCCCCTTGTGATTATGGTTGAGGTAAATATGATTTTAGTTTTGTAGCTTTGCAATTAAACAGGTTTTGTGTTTAATGTTTCATTTTATCCTCATAATCTTATTACACTAATTGGATATTATGATATTTATTTTACAAATGACAGACTATGCATAGATAGGTAGCTGACCTGTCTGAGAATTTTCACACAAGCAATTTAATTAAGAACTGATTGAATGCTAATATTTAAAAATGACTTATGATACAATTTCTCACCATGAGTTGTGGATATGTCTTCAACTCTTCTAATTACTTTTCTTCAACATCATTTATAACAAGGGTGTCAAACTCATTTTCACTGGGGGCCACATCAGCCTCACAGTTGCCTTCAAGGGATCGAATGTAATTTCAACTCCTGAACAGTTAAGGAGTAGTTACAATTATACAGTCCTAAAATTATTGCAGCCCTTCGAAGGCAACCACAAGGCTGATATGGCCCTTGGTAAAAATGAGTTTGACATGCCTGAATTATAAGGTCACAGGAATCTCAAAATGAGAATCAGGAGACCTGATGAACAAAGGCCTCTTTAACTGTAAATCAATGGTTCTCAACTAGAGGCCATGTTGCTCCCCCGGGTACGTGTGACAATGTCCGGAGACATTTTTGGTTGTCACATCTGGGCATGGAAACTACTGTCATCTAGTGAAGAGAGGACAGGGATGCTGCTAAACATCCTACAATGCACAAAAGAGTCCATCACAACAATCAAAAATTATTTGGCTCAACATTTCAATAGTGCTAAGGCTGAGAATCCCTAAAACTGGAGGGTCAGGTCCGTTGAGGTAGAAGGTGGACACAGAACCTTCCCACTTAGGTTTACTTTATATACTTATTCACCAGCATTCCTATCATTCCCTATGCTCATGAATATATGGTATGGTTTTTAGAAGTAGACTCATTGGGTTAAATTGCTTATTTTACCCCTTATTGATGTTGCAACCTTGGACAAGTCACTTAACCTTTACCTTAAAAATAAGAATGTTATAGTAACAACTTATAAGTTGTGGAGTTGTTTTGAAGGTAAATAATGGAATCAAAGCACTGAACACCTAACCTGGAGAGTAACTACTCAATTAATGGCATCTATTACGTTAATTTTGGGTACCAATTGTTCTGAAGATATATTATAGGTCTAAGTAATTTCTGCCATTGGTTCTTTTTAGCCTGATGGTAAAACACAATTAGTTTGTCAACAATTAGTCAATTGTTGGTAAACTCAATTAATTCATTAGTTTCTGGACACATTAAGGCTTAAGGTGTTCCTTAATGTGTCCATATGTACACCATTGGTTTTATTGCCAACGATGTATGTATGTCTCTGATACTCACCAAAGCCTATGTAAAGTGGCTGGGTTCTTAGTCACTATTGACCCATTTTGGTATCTTTTGAAGCTTCTTCACTTCCTTCATTCTCTTTCAGCAAGTTATACCACTCTAGCATTTGGAAGACACTTTTTGAAATCTGGACACAGATAGTGTCCACACTCCTCATCCTGCCTGTTTGACATCCTGACCCTTATGTCATTCTGTCTCTGTGTCCGCCACAGGGAATATTTGGAAGTTATCCTATGCCACTTTTGTTCTGCAGCGAGCTCAGTAGGATGCTCTCATATATAAACACTGTAGCCATTTATGTGTAACTTTATTGCTGTGGCATTACATGTACAGGGAACTCTAGAACCTGATGCCCATGCAGACCCATGAAAGGATGCTCAAGTGATCCTCCAATCTAGAATCCCAAACTCATCTAGTGATTTTATTGTTCTCTTTTCATGAAGTTCAGACAAAGGTGCAATCACAATGTGGAAAGCCATTTCTTAGGGAGCATTTCCAAAATTCCCTTGATGCTTTTTTTCTCTTCTCTCTGATGCTTCTCACGTCTCAGCTCAAAGGTGAGTAAAAAGATTTATTACTCTTTCTGTACCATCACAGTGACTTGGAAATTTTCCTTTCAATACTCTTATTTGTATGAGAGTTTCGGCTTTTTAAAATCCAAAAGCCAAGAAAGTATTTTTTTTAAAAATTGACTGTAAAATGGCTGAAAAGCATCAATGAATTAAAAATGGATAGGTAAACTCACCAAAGTATTTCCTAATCAGTATATAAGCTTCCTTTACTTCAATGCACTCCACTTCATAATGAGGTTAATTTATAAGTAGTGTTTGGTTTTTAGAAATGTAGACAGTTTTGCATCTATTAACATTAGTGTGAGGTTTGCGATGGAAGGTGATCTTCTTGGCTCAGCAACCTGTCTTGACTTCTCAGTTCTTATTTCCTTAAATAAAATATTATAGCTCTCAACACATCCTATTTTTCTGGTACTTCACTCATAACTTTCTGTTCACACGTTCTCTCCAACTTCCATTCTTAGAAGAATAAATGGGGAGACTTGTCTGAGTCCCTCTACAGGACAGCAGTCTTCAAATTATTGGCTGCCTTTCCTTGTCATGCAGGAAGAAAGCTCTGGGGTTCCAGAGGCATGGATAGATTTAGGGGATGTCATTTCCAAACCCACATGTACTACTTCCCAAAACTGACTTGTCTGTGAACGCTTACTGGCAGATTTTCTGTTCCTAACTCTTCTTTTGCAATTGTCTCTCACCCGTTTTATAGAAGAAAAATGCAACTTTTACTTAGCTACCGTTATTCTACTGACAAGAGCTATAAGAATCTGGCACCAAACAAAGAGGCAATTGGAGAACGTTACTTACCTAAAGGGTGGTTGCAAGAGCAAAGCAAAGGAAGTGTTAACAGTACCGAAAGGTACGGAGCCTAGGTCATCCCAGTTACATACTCCCTGCTTCCATCTAAAATGGATAAGACTCTGCTACTTTCAGTTATTTTTATCAAAACTTTACTTTTTTAATTTTGAGATTTAATAAAGCATCTTATCACAAGGCAGAGACATAGACGAATGAGAATATGCAACCATAATCTTATATAGTCAAGTTAAAATATTATGTATTTTTTATGTTTTCATAGCTGAAAACTTCAGAACTTATACCTAATTTACTTATCCTGAATATTTTATTCATTACTCCTGAAAGTATCCAGGGCAGCAGATACCCAGAATGCAAACTAGTATATAAAGAAAGTGAAAAGTTAAAAAAGAAAATGTGTAGAGAACACCCCTTCCCACCACCCAATTAAAGGCAAACAATGGCACTTTGCTCTTGCTTATCCTAGATTGTCTTCAAAAACTATTAAAACCCTGTCTCTTAATAGATGTCCAAAAAGCTCGTTAGTATTGGAAAATGAATGCTTACACAGAGGAAAATGTATCAAACAAGTTTGAAGAGCCCTATATTGTAAAATAAACAACACAAAAGGCTGGGACAGGGTTTATTGACAAAGGCAATGTTAGGTGTGCGAGGAAGTGGCGCTTCTTTTTCTGGCGTCTTCACTGCCATTTCATAGGTTGGCAAAACACAGGGTGAAGGTGCTTCAAAGCAGGGGACACCGCAGTAACTGGTGTGTTTCTGTTGTTGGTGTATTTATAGCAGTTCCAAACGCAGTTGCAGTTGATTAGATAAGCCTTAAAAAGGATGACTAAGGCAAAGAGCACAAGAACAATGAACAGCAGGCAGCTGGAGTCCGGAGCCAGGAGGTCTTCTTTGTAGTGAAAATCAGGTAATTGATCCAGATAATCTTTGATTCTTGGGAAATGAGAGAACTGAGAGCAATCAGGCAGCTGAAGAAGAAGTCAAAAGACCGGTACAGAAGAATGGAATAAGCCAACACATTTGATAAGAAATTTCTCTATATACTAGCATTAAATGGATTATAAACATAAGAACAGAGATGGCAAAAAAAAAAAGCACAGGTATTATCTGCCATTCTTTCAAATGAATAGTAATTGCCAACTACTTCATATTGAATGTTGACAGATGACTTTGAGCTTGGACGAGACTTTCACAGTCAGCAACACTGCCAACGGCTTTAGCACTGTGTCCCCAGTCTGGTCCTCCTACCGTGGACATGGCAATAGCGCAACACCCAGGGCTATGGAACCAGGCACTGCAGCTCCACTTAAACACCACTGCGAATCTCACAGACCTTATTCACAGGCAGGCCCTAACAAAGGCTTTGGCCCAACGTTTGAACCTCATTATCTCTGCCACCATGTTAAAAACCAAAGGAGGTGTCTTCGAATCTGCCGTTGGTTGGGCTCCAACCAACTACTTCAGGCAGCCACTTTGCACCTGCACACTAAGGGCCTAGAGCACAGATGGCAAATACAAGGCCCACAGGCCGAATCTGGCCCTCCACCTCGTTTTGCTGGCCCGGAACCTTGTTTGTATCTGGTGGCAGCACCAAGCCCTTTGCTCCTAGTTAAGGAGTAGTTACATCTATACAGTCCTGAAATTACATTGGGCCCTTTGAAAGCAACTGTGAGGCTTGTGTGGCCCTTGTGGAAATGAGTTTGACAGTCCTGGCCTACAGCGTTCGTGCTGTACCTCAGTTTACCCTTCCTCCTCCACTTTCCCTGCACACAGGCCAATGGAAGAGGGGGAAACTGGGTGAACTTGACTGCTGATTGGAAACACTTGAAGAATGACAAGATGTCACACCCAATTAGAAGTGCAACTCGCTTTAGTTCTTAAGTGAGGGCAAGGGCTGGCTCAGAGGCCTAGATTAGTTGGCGTGGATATAGTCTCTTAGGTCACCGTCTCCATTACCAAAATAGCAAATAAAAAAAGCATTTCATAAGACAAGTGAGAGACAGGGTAGGTAGCTGGCACAAAGGGCAGAAGGACTTTTCTAAGTGACGTCTTCCCTGCCTACTGCTTTGCAGGCATCATTGGAGGGCTACTGCTAACACTCTCTTGTTCTATGTATGTGTGTGTATCTATACACATTTACCCAGACATATGCTAAATGTGCATCTAGCTCTTTATCTATCTATGGAAGAATTAGAATGCAGAGAGAAGGTTGTGACAATGACATAAGTCATATGCTGATTTTCACTTAAAATAGTTTTACTTTTTCTGAGAAAAATCTGTCTAATTAGAATGAATGATTTGACAGTGAGGATTGGCTTTTACCAGTGACATTTTTTCTGAATTGAATAAAATAAATCTGTCCCTTGAAACATGTGTATATATATTTATATGTGTGTATATATATGTATATGTATATATATGTGTGTGCATATGTATATATGTATATGTGTATGTGTATATATGTATATATATGTGTATATATAGAATCACTTAGTTTTCAAATCCTTATGTGGGTCATATGACTAAAATATTTGAAGGCCAATGATTTAGAGAGTTCTAAAATATCGCTGGAATAGACTGGAAATACTAAACAGTTATAGTGGCTCTCTGCAAGCCATTCTAAATGTAAGTGACAAACTGCAGGCTGGTCCTACCTTAGAACGGCAATTAAACAAAAAGTCCTCACTTAAATTGACTTATCTTCATTGAGTACTCTTGGAATTTTCACATCAAACTGAAAAGTTCATCTGCACCTGAAACCTTGCAGTGATAGTTTTGAGAAATGTTTACAAAGAGTAATATGAGGCAGATGTTTTTTAAATAGAAGTGAACACTCTATATTAACAAAATCTTAGACTTTTAATATAGCTGCCAACATTGTTTGGTTTGAAATTCCAAAGCTAGCTAGATAGATGACAGATAGATAGAAAATGGAGAATATGAACTAAGGAAAAGTAGAACATTAATCATGTATTTCAAAACATTGGCACTGCCTTAATATTACATATAAATTAGTAAGTACATTTGCTTCTTAATAAAATAAATGTTTCCTCATCTGTGCCAAATATAAAGGTAACTAATATTTAATAGAATATTTTCTTCCTAATTCTGGGAAACTTAATATTTTCAACAAGGCTTTATTTGCCTTCATGGCCTCTAGTTTCTAAAAAAGACAGATATAGCACAAAAGAAGCAAGAATTCTAGCCCCAGAATTCAGGCTCTTTTTTACCCTGTTATATCATATAATAAAATAAAATGTTTAGTTAATATGTTTAGTTTAATAGTGATAAGGAAGCTGGGTAAAAAGATAAGACCCATTCATTCATTCATTCATTCATTCATTCAGGTATAATGGATTTATCTAATGACTGTGAGTACCAATCTGTGGTAGTATACTTTAAAAATCAATTAAATACGGCCCACATATTGCTTAAATTATACAATAAATTGAAATATTACTCTAGGATACCATAGGGTAATGTTCAATTTCAGAGTGGTTTTACAAAATTTTATAGAGCTCCCCCAGAGGAGCACCCACCAGCACCGGAGATCTAGAGAAGGAGTCCACGTGCCGGATTCAGTAAAACGGTGCTCTGCTTGATGAAGACGCATTTGCCAGGTGCGGGAATGTTGGGAGGCCTTCAAACAGTTTCTGAACAGGCAGGTATGTTATCCAAGAAAGGGTTGATTCATTTGAGAAACTCAAAGCAGTTTAGTGGCCCAGGGAATAGGGCGCATGGTTATATGGCACAAGACTTGACAGAATTAGGAAGGAGATGAAGATGAAGTTCCCAATGTGTTAGGCAAAGCAATTAAAATTCATTTCAAAAAATCCTGGGAAGTCATCAAAATGTTTCAAGTAAGTAAGAGATTATATATGTGTGTGTATATATATATATATATATATATACATATATGTATATTAGTGATATATATTATTTGTGATACATATATATATCATGTGTTGAGATTATAATAATTAGTATGAAGAGGGGTGGTCACCAGTAAGTGATTATATATATGTGTGTGACATATATATTATTTGGGATATATATATATATAATTTGTTGAAATCATAATAATTAGTATGAAGAGGGATGGTCAGCAGTATGGAAAGAAAGGCCGGCTGGGAGAGGTGAAAAAGAATAATTGCTGAACTTAAGTAGTGACAATGGGAAGAGATGCAACGTGTATAAGTTGCAGTTATGAAAGTAATCTTCCAATTTATCAATTCAGTAAGTGTCAGATTAAGTGAGAAGGAAGCTAAAATGACTCCTGTGGTTTTGGTGATTAGGTATGAGATTATGTTAATCTTACTAAAATACAGAATGTAAGAAAAATGACACGCTTTGGGGGATGAAGCAATGAGCTCTCTTTTGAATACATAATTTATGACATTACAAGGAATACACAGATGGAGGTAACCATTTAGTTGGAAAATCGCTTGATATCAGAAGGAAGGCCTGTATTTCAAATAACTCACGAGTGTACAGCAGTATATGGTCAGCATTTATTTCCATTGTGAACAACAGAAACCCAAATTACACTAATATAGAAAAGAATATTTTTAATCTCATACGATAAATAGGGCTACTTTCATGTACAAATTTATTTAGAGTCCCTAAATGCCATGTCTCAGTTATTTCCTCTCTGTTGGCTCCACTTTCAGGGTACATTTGATGGCTGTCATCAGCTTCAGGCTTCTCTCAATAATGACTATTGTCTAGAACCCATAGTTTCATGCCATCAAAACCTACAAAAGATAGAATAATTTTCTTGCCTAACACCCCCCACCAAATATCTCACAACTTCTGTACTGAGAGCGGGTTGCTTGCTTTCCTAAACTGATAACCATGGGCAGGGTACAGGGGTCACTCATGGCCGTGGGCTAATCTTGCCTCTTCGGAGTTAGCTACACGGAGCATCAAACTAATCTGGAAACACTTGGGCTCAGAGCAAACTGGAATATGTTACCAAAGAAGGGGGATGGAATGCCCATCAGGCTAAAATATAAACCTAAAGGGGAAAACCAGGAAGCATATTACTTTGAACAGTGTATAAGAAGGAAAGAATGTAATTTTGTTACCTTTTAAGGAAATTCCAGTGTTTAAAGAGTCCATAGTGAGTGAAGTTTTGGCAAAGACTTTTTGAATGAAACAGCATATTGTAATTCTTAGATCATTTTCCTGGATCATAAGTTATTTATCATAATCTATTATTCCATATCTAGAATTGTTCTTTAATGATTTACTTCACACTTTCCCACATCGGGGCTCAATTGCCATTTGTTTTACACCACATAGCTTCATGAGTAGTCTCTGCACTTTACACCCACTGACTCAGCATTCCCTTGCTTAGAACAGCTTGGATAATTTACTGTGTACTCCCACTTTCAGGTTATTTATAAGAATCTTTAAATAAAATGACTGTCAAACCTGGGGAATGACATTGTTCAATTTTCCCACCCAGTAGAGCACTAATTTAGCTCTGTGCTTATTCTCCTAATTGTGTGCATTCCTTATCCATGGTGATCCGTGTCTATTTGTTAAGCAGCACACTATGTGCTTAAAAGCACACCAGTGCCTTGGGGCATACTGATGAGTTCGAAGGCATTAAAAGGCTCCTACTTAATCACAAGGCAATTCCATTTTATTTGCCTTTTTAACAGTGTTAATGATGAAAGTTTGCTTAAGAGCATGCATTAGCTGTGTTCACCATTTACTGTTCTGATTCTTCCACTAATGAAAGGCCTTACCTGTGTTTCCTATTGACGATGCACAGGCTGACTTCGAGTTTTCTTCTCGGTTTTAAACACTTACCCGATCGATACTTAAGTTATTTTGAACCTATTCCTGAAAAATGTGAAAACACTTCCTAGAATTATTACTAATAATGGGGAAAGGAAATATTTTACTGTGAGTTAAGAATCTTTCTCACTTAACATTATATGACTGATTCCCGAATGTCAAATTATAGACTGGGGCCAGCCTTCTGATGGCAGGATCAGCAGGCCAAGGTTTTCACCTTTTTTTGATAAAAATAAGGACGCTCACCACAGTTTAACAGAAAGTTACATTGTTTAACCAAAAGGCCTATCCCTACATCCTTCTGATTTGGGGGTGGGGGGGTTTAAAATATATCCTTCCTTTGTTGATGATGTGGTTATTGACTGAGTAATATGCACATTTTTAATATACATAGTTGGCAAGTGAAAAAGTTGAAAAATGTGTTCTTGTCTTCTTTACTTATTAAAACATTATATGGTTTGTAAGATTCTAAACGTTAGGGAAGTTGATATGTATGCCAGTAAGCAAAGAATTTTATCTATTCAGCTGAGCTTTGGTTTTAGAATCTGAGTAAAAATTATATATCCCATGAATATAGTGTTCTCCCCAGTGTTCTTTCCCCATGGCAGGCTGACAGCCACATCATGTAATAAGGTGCAAACATATGTTAAGTCAACATATGAACTACACACTGCTTCACATGGACCATTCACCTACAAAACATAGCTTAATTATCTCACAATACCCTAAGAATTTTCACTTCACACAAACGATAGAGGAGAATATTCCCTGTATTCTGTTGATAGTCAGATTGTTGCTTCACGTGTTTATGAGCACATGAAAATGTGTACTTTTTTTCAGTTTCACAAGAATCTTCTCCAGGGAATATTATTTCATTGCTAAATGCCTTAGTTGAAAAAGGCAATATATACGAAAATATAAGTAAAGCAGAGATAGATGATTTGATGGTGTTTTATTATTTCTTAAACAAATATCTCTTAGATACTAAGAAGTTTCCAAGCACTTTGTTAAATGGTAGAAATAAATAAGATCAGCCATGGTCTCTGTCCTTATGGAGATTAAGTAATATTAGGGGATGCAAGCATTCATCAATAGTCTTACAAAAAATACAAATTTATAACGTTGAAAACAGAGACTATTTGTATGTATATATGGATGTGTGTGTATATCTACAGATATATGCATATCTATATCTATCTATATTCAAAATAACCAATAGATTAAAAAATGGGTTTGATGGATAGACCATCATGAACTGTTTTAAAGTAGGGTGATGGGGTAAACTAATGACTAAGCTGGGAATTGTATAAAAGGATTGAAAACAAACAGAAGAATATAGAGAACTCTTATAAGAAGTTTGTCTATGAAACTGAAAGTTCTTTAACTTTGTCCTTACTTTTCAGACACTGTGTTATTCTGACTAAATTACAACAAGACAAAGGAAAACGTAAAGACTAAATTATATACAGTGTTCTCTGAAGAATAGTAGACATTATTAAAAAGGGAATTCAAACTGGAGCAATAGAAGGGAAAGGCCCCAAGATTTCAGGGAAACAGATTAATGTGAAAGGCTAGTCAGCAGCTGCAATAGGCTAGTCAGTGGTTGCAATGAAAGGTGAGTAAAGATAATTCAATGTTTCTAAGAGAAAAAGGAGGCTTTTAAGTGTTTTACTTGAATACCATTATCCACTTAATGTGATGAGAGTATTGTTCTGACTGAATGCAGACAATGGACTGTAAGGGAGCCAGAGGAATGCATGCGGGTGGGTGATTTAGGTCTCTATTGGAGCTCATTCTGAGAAAATGGTGTTAGCAATAAGACGTTCTGAAGTAAATGAGCTTCAGTGAAATTTAGCAGGTATATTGGAGAGGATTTTTTAATTGAATTTGTGGGGTGACATTGGTTGATACAATTATACAGATTTCAGGTATACGATTTTATAATATATCACCTGTATATTATATTGTGTTCATCGCCCAAAATCAAGTCTCCTTTGGTCGCCTATTACCCCCTTTCCCCTCTTCTACCTCTGCCACCCCTTCTTTTTCTCTGATGATCACCATACTGTTGTCTGTGTGTGATTTTTTTTTGCTTAATCCCTTCATCTTTTTCACCCAGTTCCCCAAACCCCCTAACTTCTAACAGATGTTAGTCACTTCTCTGCATCTGTGAGTCTCTTTCTATTTTTTTTGTTCACATATAAGTGAAATTATATGGCATAAGTATTTCTTTCACTTATTTCCCTTAACATAATACTCTCCAGGTCCAATCATACTGATTCAAAAGGTAAGATTCCCTTCTTTTTTTATGGCCAAGTAGTATTGCATTGTGTAAACGGACCACAGCTTTTTTATCCACTCCTCTACTAATGGGCACTTTGTCTTTTTTTAAATCTTAACTATTATAAATAATGCTACCATGAATGTATGTTTCATATACATAGGGGTTCATATATCCTTTCAAATTATTCTTTTGGGTTTCCTTGGATATATTCCCAGAAGTGAAATCACTAGGTCATAAAGCAGTTACTTCAATTTTTAACTTTGAGGAAACTCCATACCGTTTTGCACGGTTCCTGTACCACTCTGTATTCACACCAATAGTGCATGAGGGTTCCCTTTCTCCACATCCTCGCCAACATTTGATGGTTGATTTACCTATGATGGACATTCCAATAGATGTGAAGTTATATCTCATTGTGTTTTTAATGTACATTTCTCTGATGATTAGTGATGTCGAGCATTTTTTCATATGTCTATTAGACATCTTTATGTCCACTTTGGAGAATGTTTGTCCAATTGGATAGAGAAAATAAGGAGGTGGATGTCATAGTTACCCCTTATTAACTGACTTGAGTAACTAGATACATAGGTATTCCATTACATGAGAAGACAATGTTTGAAAGGAGACATATAGACCATTTAGAGATAATGCCTTTGGGACACCGAAGAGAAACTATTAAGGAGGCAGTGGATATAGATTTATTGAGTTAAGAATGAGATCTGACTTGAAGATATAAGTTTGTTGTGTCTCTGCTTGTAGGTATTAATTGACATGTGTGTGATTACTGTGGGAACCTAGAAAAATAGTATAGAAATGAAACGAAGAGAGACTTTAGATGGTGCCTTGAAAATTTCAATACCAGAGAAGAAGAGGGTCCTAAGAAGGTACAGGATAGGTAGCCTAAAATAAGAGAAGTTTAAAAGAGAAATGGCCAGGAAGCCAAGGGAAAATATATCACCAAAGTGAGTGCTGCTTAGAAGCCAAGTAATATGATGGTTTGAAAATAGTCAGTAGATTAGAAGAAAATGGGTTTGAGGGGTTGACCATAAGGTACAGTTTTAAAGCATGGTGATGGGGCAAACTGATGACTAAGCTTAGAACTCTATAAAGGGATAGAAAACAAATAGAAGGATGTAGAAAACTCTTGTAAGAAGTTTGTTTATGAAACTGAAAGATCCCTAACTTTGTCCTTATTTTTCAGACACTGTGGTATTCTGACCAAATTAAAATAAGACAAAGAAAAACTTAAGAAATTAAAATAAAATATTTAAAGATTAAAAATGCTAAATTTATTTATTTAGATTTATTTAACACAATTTTTTTTTGTAATTCACATAGGTTTTTAATAGATACCATGCTTAATCATCCTCAAAAATCTGTCACTGTGATTCATAGATGTTTTATATTCCTTTTAAAATATCAAGCATCTAAAATAAAAAAGAATATATTAAGTTCACCTCCTGGAGCTTTGAGATATTTTAATAAAAACAACTCAAACTAATAATGGATTCAGTAACAGTTGCCTCTGCTATGTATAGACATCCCTGGGTCAATAGCCAAATACAACGTGACTTTCACAAGCATGTGTATGTGCTTAAGGCTGGAATTCAAGTTTATAGCACATGTGCAAAACATTTGTTTTTTCTGATGCATTTTTCGTTGAATAATCTCAAGACATTTTTATCAACAGGCTTGGCAATTTACACAATAATCTCTTTTTTAAATAAATATTTTACGTATTTATTTTTAGAGAGAGCGGACGGGAAGGAGAAAGAGTGGGAGAGAAACGTCAATGTGTGGTTGCTTCTCATGTGTCCCCTACTGGGGACCTGGCCTGCAATCGAACCGGCAACCCTTTGCTTCACAGGCCCGTGCTCACTCCACTGAGCTATACCAGCCAGGGCACACAATAATCTCTTAAGTTATTTGATAGAAAACAACTTTGCTAAAACTCTGGAAAACTTCCCTTGCTAAAATGTTTCACCTGTCAGAAAGTTGCTAAAAGAGACCTCACTGTTCACATTGTGCAATATACATTCCATTGGATAAGAAACTTGTTTCGGTTAAAATGAAAATATTACATAGGAAAATGATGAACTACCTCATGTCTATTATTGACGGGTTAGTACTAATAGTTCATCTGATCCTATCCATAGTGACAGTGAACAGATAACAGCTCATTATACAATGAGATGTATTAAGTAAAAATTTTGAAGGCAAAGGAGTAGAAGACAATACCCAGAGCTAAAGCAATATCCATAGAAAGTGAGTAAAAAAAACATTATTTCAAAGATATTTTTCTCAAATTTAACTTTCTAGTAATTTTTAGTTTAATCAACAATAATAACAGTAAACTAAAACATATAAAATGTTTACTGTCTGCCTGACATTGTGCTAAGTTTGTGTAATCACTAAGGGCTGGAGCATTACATTAAACTGGGTTATTTAATTTCAGATTCTGAGTTCTCAACCCTCTCAATCGCTATAACATCTTGCTGTCCAATAATTGTTGATATAAATTGTTTAATAACTACACAGATATCTATATAGGTAACAGTGAAACACACAAATAGAAATTTAGAAAAAATAAAAACAATAAAAATACAAAACAAATTAATAATCAATTAATGCAACTTAAAGGCAAGTGAGCATCTTACACGTAATTATTAAATGAAAGGTGAATTGTATCAAAAATTAGTTCTCATTTAGCACTTCGGTGTTCTTATGGAGCTCATGTACAATGGATTGGTTCACTCAGCATTCATTCATAACTATGTTATCTCTCTTATGGAAACTAGAAGACTAAATGTCTGATTTTCCTATGCAACTTCTAGTCAGGTATACATTTGCAGCATGGTTCTCATAGATGAGAAGTCAAAAGACATGTACTGGAATTAGTTGCTTATCTACATATAAGACAAAACCTTGAAAAGAGGCTTTTGCCCCTCCCATTCTCTACAAGTTTGGGCTTTCGATATGGTGCTAGGGCCATGACTTGTGACCACGAGGCAACACTAAAGATGGCAGAAAAGAAGAATAAAAAGAATTTGTGTTACTGAAGACCTCATGGTCCCACTGTACTATTCCTGAACATTTTATTATGTGAGACAAACAAACAGTTCTTTTTAAAGTAATTGTTATAGGATATTCAATTATTTGCAACCAAAGGCTTTCATAATCTCTGCAGAGAGTGATTTGCCTTTATGTCTCAATAATCTTTCAAATAATGAGACCTTATACACAATTATTTAAATTCTGGGAATTATTCCAAAAAACTGGATTTATACCAGACTTATATGACCTAAAATGAATGAGTTTGGATAAGAAATTGTACCATAAACAAAAGTGTTTCTTTCAGCACTATTTATAATATTGCAATTAGAAAAAAAATTAAATGTTAAGTAGGGGTTGAAAGTAAATTAAACCAGTGATATTTATTTAATGGGCCGTTATCTAACAATGAAATGACTCTTGAACATGAATAATGCTAAAAAAAACTTACTTTAGTATAGTTAGAAAGTTAAAATTAATATTTAAAGTTATTTACAGTATGGTTAAAATGCTGTATTAAAGCAAGTACAATGCTAAGTTTTAAGTTGATATACATTATGGAATATTTTGCTGCTCTTCTATCAGCTGTTCTTTCCTTACTCTTATTCTAGTAATGAGTAATTAAAACTTCAAAACTTTTAAAACTTTCATGCCAAATTTCAAGACCAGAAGTAGACTGAATGGTATGAATTCATAACTTTACATTTTTAATCTATATTCTGACACATATTTTCTTTTTAATTCTAGGATATTTTAAAGCAACTACCAATATATCATTTTTCTGTAACAATTTCAATTTATGTCTTAAACAGATAAGAATGATTTTTTAAAGAATATGATGGTCATGTCATTATCACACCTAGAAGAATATGCATAATTTTAAAAAGTTTTATTTATGTATTTTTAGAGAGGGGAAGGGAAGAATAAAGAGAGGGAGGGAAACATCAATGTGTGGTTGCTTCTCGAGTGCCTACTGGGGGCCTGGTCCACAACCCAGACATGTGCCTTGACTGGGAATTGAACCAGCGATCCTTTGGTTCACAGGCTGGCACTCAATGCACTGAGCCACACCAGCCAGGGAAGAATATGCATAATTCTTAATATCATAATCAAATATTAATGTTTTCAAATTTCTCTGATGATCTTTATAAATTGTTTATTTCTTATTTGTGTTCATTAAAATCTAAATATTCCCATCTCTCGAGTCATGGATTTAGCAAATTATATTTTGCTAGTGGCATTTATTATGTTCCTTCATCAGACATGAATTTAACTTGACAATAGTACTATGTGGATGGCTGTGCTCTTTTATGTTTATGTTTATTAACAACCACTGATAATCAATACCAAAATCCATGTTTCATTAGGGATTGCAAAAATGTAGAATTTTACTTCAAACATTTCTACTTTGTTCATTAACTAGAATACTTCTGAAAAAGATTTTTATCTCTTTAAATATTTGGCTATTCAAAGTTTCTGGACCCAGGTATTATTGATAATTTTAGACTGGATGATTCATTGTGCTGAAAGATTGTTCTGTAAGTTGTAGGATGTTAAGTACCATCCTGCCCTCTTCCTTCTCTGTAGCTGCAGCATCCTTCTTCCTCCAGTCATGAAAGGATGAAAATGGAGACTGAAAATGTCTCCAGACTACCAAACTACCCATGGGGGCAAAATTGCTCCTAGTTTAGAACCATGGGTTTACCCTAAAGTGTATTCATGAGAAGCAGGAATACACTTGGTTATTTTCTTTATCAGTTCTCAAAATAAGTTAGCTCTGAAGCTTTTTTTAGAAGAGATATGTGAACTTTTTTCTAACATCACTATGAACTCTTGATTTTAAATGTATTTTGTGTGTTTGAAATCAACGTGGTTACTAATCTGACTTGCGCTCATTTTCTTCCGTCTGTTTGAGTCTCTTCTAGTTGTTTCCTAAATTAATTTCATGCATCTATTACCTTGCTTTCTGCTAGAACACGTTCATCCAAACTAAGCCAAACTGATTTTGTAGATTTCCTGCCCAGGCCTGGATCCATTATTTCTCCAAGGAGTATGTTTTCAATAGAATTTAAAGAGTGCAATGAATGCATGAGGTGCTCATTGGTTGTTAGGCCTTTTAGTGGACAAACACATGGTATTTATAGGTAAATGCACACATGTACTTATATTTGTGTGTGTGTCTGCATGTTTGGATTCATGCTTCCATTTAAATTCAGGACTAAGGATTTTTACTTAATCTTCAACATCATACCTGCATCTCTTTTTCCACTCCTACAAATCCCAATTACTAATGATGTCAACATAGTCACTCATTTATTTATACCTGTAGTAGAAAAACCTTAATGTTGTCCTTAAAACTCTACTTTCTGATAGTTGTGCCCTAGCGCCATCCTATTCTCTTGAAAGTGAGCTGCATCTAGTGACTCACCTCTAATGAGTACAATTAAGCAAAGATGATGGGATGTCACTTTCCAGATTGGGTTACAAAGAGCGTACTTCTGTTTTGATGGCTTTCTTTAGTTCTCTTGCTGGTGTGCTCTGAGGGAATTCATTTGGTCTGTCTTTAGCTGCTCTATGGTGAGGCTCATGTAGCAAGAAACTGGGAAAGCAGTTTCTAACTGAAACCCATAGAGGAACCAAGGCCCCCAGGACAACAAGCCAGGAGAAATTGAATGCTGCCAACAAGCATGTAAATGAGTTAGGACACAAATCATTTCACAGTTGATCCTAAATTGATCCTCATGTTTGTAGCCCCAGCTGACATTTCGATCACAGCCTTTTGAGAGACATGTGACACAAGCATCCAGTGAAGTTGTATCTAGATCCCTGTGACATCACAGACTGTTAGATAATAAATATTTACTGGTTTGGGCTGCTACATTTTGGATGCAGCAATAGACAGTTAATATAATACCACAACACACATACACAAACTAGTCTCATAAAAATTATTTATTTATATATGTGTCTCTCTCTCATATTTTAAAATGTTTTTAAAAGTGTAAAATTTTTTTGTCATTTATTTTTGTTCATGATATATGAATTACCAGAGATAGACAGTCAAATCATTGTGTTTTAAACCCACTTAATGTAATTCCTATCTGTGTGATTATTTAATATCAATTCCAAGTTAGGTTCATTATTTTAATGCTTTTATTAACAGAAGAAGGATATTTGCAAATGAAAAGGCAAAAGTGGTTGAACCAGTTACACTCTTCCTTGGAAGGTTTAGCATGGATTTTAGGAAGTTACTTTGTAGTAAGTGTTTGCCGCTAGGGGGCCCACCCCAAGCAGAATGGTCTCCTACATTTCCCTGGCTATTTTATGCCTACTAATTATACTTCTTCTTCCCTGTGCCTTTCCCCCCTATTCATCTGTTCCCTTCCCCACTGAACTCTCTCTGTGTGATGTCCATTTCTCTGATTCTGTTCCTGTTCTGATTGTTTGCTTAGTTTTTGTTTTTGTTGTTTTTCTTTTCTTTTAGGTTCATTTGCTGATAGTTGTGAGTTCATTGTCATTTTACTGTTCATAGTTATTATCTTCTTTTTCTTAGATAAGTCCCTTTAACATTTCATACAATAAGGGCTTGGTGATGATGAGCTTCTTTAACTTGACCTTATCTGGGAAGCACTTTATCTGCCCTTCCATTCTAAATCAAAGCTTTGCTGGATAGAGCAATCTTGGATGTAGGTCCTTGCCTTTCATGACTTGGAATACTTCTTTCCAGCCCCTTCTGGCCTGCAAGGTTTCTTTTGAGAAATCAGATGATAGTCTGATGAGCACCCCTTTGTAGGTAACTGTCTCCTTTCCCTTTGCTTCTTTTAGGATTCTCACTTTGTCTTTCATGTTGGGAACTTAATGCTGATGTACCCTGTTGTGTTCCTCTTTGGGTCCAACTTCTTTGGGACTCTGAGATTCCTGGACTTCCTGGAAGTCTATTTCCTTTGCCAGATTGGGGAAGTTTTTCTTGATTATTTGTTCAAATAAGTTTTAAATTTCTTGCTGTTGTTCTTCTCCTTCTGGCACCCCTATAATTCGGATATTGGAATGTTTCAGGTTGTCCCAGATAGTCCTTAGCCTCTCTTAATTTTTTTTGGATTCTTGTTTCTTTGTTCTGATCTAGTTGGATGTTTATTTCTTCCTTTTGTTCCAAACCATTGCTTTGAATCCTGGTTTCCTTCTTGTCACTGTTGGTTCCCTGAATATTTTGCTTTATTTCATTTTGGGTATCTTTCATTTGTTCTTTCATTTTTCAACCAAGTTCAATTAGTTCTGTTAGCATTTTGATTACCAGGGCTTTAAATTCTCCATCAGATAGATTGGCAATCTCTTTTTTGCTTAGTTCTGAGGTTTTGCTGTGTTCTCATTTGGGCCATTTCTTTGTCTTGGTGCACCTGGTAAGTTATAAGGAGCAGGGCCTTAGGTATTCATCCAGGCAGATCAACCCTCTTTGCTGCGCTGCCTCGGGGAAGGGGTCAGAGAGGGAACAGTGCCTCTCGTCTGCTGTCTCCAACACACTTTCCAAGGGACTCTAGTGTCAGACTGGGAGTATCTCCTGCTGTGGCATCTCTGAGTCTCAGTTTTCCCCTTAAGTCAGCCCCTCCTGTGCAGCCCACCAAGCTTAACAGCCAGCCCTGCCCCCACGGTCTGCCGCATCCTGGCAGTTTTTCTGAGTTGGCTGGGCAGTTCGCTAGCTTACCGGTCTGGTTGTTCTGGCTGATTTTTTCTTTAATTCCTTGGTTGTTGGAATTCCATGCAGTTTGATTTTCTGAAGCTTTTGGTCATTTACTGATTTTAGATTGGTTGTTATTCTCATCTTGGTTGCTTGAAGAAGCGAAGGGTTTCGACCTGTACCTCCATCTTGACCTGACTCCCAGAGAATTCTATTTTCTAGTTTTATTCCCTCCATTCTATTTTTTACTTAACCCCCTACCTTATGATTAACTTTTTCTTTTATCAAAAACATATAGCCAAAATATTTTATATTTTTAGATCCTCTGTTACTGATACTAAGTTATGGGAACATACTCCAGGGTAAATGTATACTTATAATTGTACTATGAAAACAATACAATAATTAATAAATAATAAAAGAATGAATTGCGTTGTATGTACTCACAACCATAAACCTACTTCTGTCTACATTGTTCTTCCTCTTGCTTTTACTCATTTGCCAATGTATTCTAGTGCAAGATTTCTCAGGCTCCACACTATTGACAGTGGGGCCGGATGCCTCTTTGTTGTGAGGGGGCTATCCTGTATCTCAGAATGTTTAGCAGTATACCTCCTCTCCCCCAAGCAGATGCCAGTAGCACTTTCCCATCGAGTTTGTGACAACAAAACATGTCTTCAGATATTTTTAAAGGTCCCCTGGGGAATAATACCAGTCCCCCTATCTTGGATATCAGATGCACTACATTCTGTCATTAACAGCTGTATAATACTCATTCATGTGCACTTACAACTGTGCATACAGCCCCTTGTTTTTCTTCACCAGTCCCTTAGTGATAAATATTTTGGCCTTTTCACACACTTGTTGCCCATGTACTTTATTTTATTTTCATTTTCATTTAGGAGATCCCCACAAGTTTCAACAATCATTTGTAGTGTAAGTAGAAAATATTTCCCCAGCTATCCATCTGTCATTTTACTTGTTTATAATGTAAATATTTTTAAGAATTTCTTTAAAAAAAGTATCCATTCTTTTTATTGCATCTGGATTTTGAATAATGGTCAGAAATTCCCTAAATGCACAAAATAGGGAAGAATTCAGCCAAGTTTTTCCCTAGCAATTGAATAGTTTCTGAATCATTTTGTATTTATTCTGATGTATACAGTAAGAAGAATAATTTCAATATTATCTTTTTTAATGTGGGTATCCAATTATCCCAACACTTCTAATTTTAGAAGCTTAGCTTTTCCTCACTGTTTTGAGACCATATCTTTATATTATATCACCATATATATCAGGAATAGCTGGATTTTTTATTTTGTTTTTAAAACACCTTTATTGAGGTATAGTTTACATGCCTTGAAATTTAGTTGTTTTAAGGTAAAATTAAATGCCTTTGTAAATGTACAGAGTTGTACAATTATCACAAAATAAAATTATTCTACAAGATCTCATTCCCATTTTCCATCACTCTCTTTTTCCATTTTCAGTCCAGGAAACCACTGTCAACTTCATGTATTTATAGATTTGCCATTGAGGGAAATTTTGCATGAATGGATCCGTACTATGTTTGGTATTTTTTGCCTGACTTCTTTCATAAGTGTAATATTTTCCAGGTGCATTAATTTTACAGCATTATCAATACTCCATTCCTTTTTATTGTCAAATAGTCCATTGTACAGACATATTATATTTTTATCTACTTACTAGTTTATGAACATTTGAATTATTTCTACTTTTTGGCTACTGTGAATGATGCTGCTATGAACATTCACACACATGTATCACAATGGATAATAATACATATTTTATTGATCTTACAAATAAGGTGTATTTCTCCTAGATATGTTTCATAGCATGAAATTCCTAAATCGTATGGTAAATTTATATTTAACTTAAAAAAAACTTCCAGACTATTTTCATGGATCTTTTATTCTTTAACCTTGGTCTGTCCATATGTCTAAATTGCACTAATTTGTTTAAAGAAAATATATCTTTTAATGTCTGAAAGGCTAGACCACTCTCCAATAGGTATTTACTGATTATTCTTGCTTTGTGTCTTATTTGAATTTCAGGGTTTTTTAAAATATTTTATTTATTTATCTTTAGAGGGGATGGGTGAGGGAGAGAAATATCAATGTATGGCTGCCCTGTGTGGCCCCTGCTGGGAACTGGCCTGCAACCCAGGCATGTCCCCTGACTGGGAATTGAACCCCAATCCTGTGGTTCGCAGGCCCACGCTCAATCCACTGAGCTACACTAGCCAGGGCTAAATTTCAGTTTTGAAAGATGGTAATTTAATTAAGATTACATTTATTCTATAAAATGGGGAGGGCATTATTTGTTATGACACAAAATTTTTTATGTTTAAGTATGAGTTATACCTTTCTGTTTGTACCAAGTCTTAGCCTAGGCTTGTTCCAAGTCTGATTTTGTGGCTCTCAGAAGTATAGGTTTAAGGCTTTTCTTTTTAAGTCTATTTGCGTCTCTTCATTTTGTCACATAATCTCTTTCATTACATCTTGTAGTTTTCTCTTCCGTGTTGTAACAAGTTGTTGTTTTTATTATAAAGGCTATTGACTTTTGTGTTGATTTTATAATTTTCTACTGTGCTCAATTATTTTGTTTATAGTTCATTTCCTATCAACTCTTGTGTTTTTTACATCTATAATAGTATCATTTATAATAAACCATGTAAAAGAGGTTTATATCTTTCTTTCCAATTCTTATGCTTCTAATTGCTTTCTCTTTTAAATTGGGCTGGACAATACTGCCAATAAAATCTAAGTAATAGTAGAGATAGTGGGTATCTGTGACTTATTTGTGTAATAATCAAGAAAGCCTCTATAATTCCCCATTGAGAAAGATGTAGTTTCTGGAATGAGTTTGAGAAGAAAATTTCCGCAGAACCAGTTGGATATAGGTTTTGGTTAGTTTGGTTTTGTGTTCTGTGACAATTTTATTTCTTCTTTGGTAACTGGCCTTTTTAGACTTTTGTCTTTATGGGGGATAATTTTGTTAAGTTGTATTTACTAGAGAATTATGTGTTTCATCTGTTTACAAAGTAATTTATTTTTAAAAATATTTTACCTGGTTCAATAGTTATTTTACCCTTGTTGTTAATTTTTTTCCTCAGTCTGGGTCTTTTTTCCCCAAACTATATTCCATTTTTTCTTTCCTTTATTAAGATAGCTAGTAGTTTGTCTAATTTCTTATTATTTTCAAAGAAAAATATTTATTAGTTTTATTATACTGTACTTTATTTTGTTACTATAACATATCTACAAATAAAATCACTGAACATACAAAACACTGAAACTTTATATTAATAGCAATCCCATAAGATGTACCAGCAGAATTAATGGACCTGGGGTTTGAGTCAAGTGAGCTTCAAACTTTGGCTGTATTAAAAGTGAATTTTTGTAAGAAACAGGGTGAGGATTTGTCATGTGTGTAGCTTATAACTAAGATTCATTTTTCACATTCTTTTTCAATATAAATGTTAGAGGACATAGACAAAAGTGAAAATATTAAACGTTGGATGTATCTGGGTAGTTATCATTAAATTTATATTGAAAAAATATATTCTTTAAAAATTATAAAAATAAGAAACTAAGGACCTGTGTTATTTCCTGAACAGCATTCATAAATTGAAAATAAGAGAACTATTCTAACTTCTAGAAATCTTTAAGTGCTGAGCATTATCTCAGGACAAGCCCTAGAACTAGTTCCAAGGCTATGATAAAAATTTTAGTTCTTGGCTCTAGGTAGTGACAGTGAATAAAAGTGAACCTCTTATGAGTAACTTTGTCCAAGAACTTATACTATTAAAAGCAATCAGCTGAGTCTATCGCCAAGAAGTGGAAGTTTCAGAGTGGTGAAACTGCTTTTCCCATTTTTTAGTTAACCCTTAACTGAAAGCAGGAGCTCCATCTTTACACTCAGGCACACATAAGGTATGTGGAAAGTAACAACTAAAAGCAAAACTTAAGGATTAAGCAAAATGTGAGGCAAACCCAATGCTGGCTAACAATTTTGGAAACCAGGAAAAATGCAATGAGAAATGCCAGAAATGCAAAGTTAAGAAGATGGAACTCATCCGTCAGGGTGACTATGCATACAGAGCCATGGCACATCCCTGCCATGACCATGCATCCTTCCTGAAAAGTCCCGTTAATTCAAAGGTTTCTTTGTTGATGCTTGACACTGGTTTGAAAGTTGTTGTCTTGAACTTCACTGTAAAATTTTTGGGTGCTATTGTCCTTTAAATATGGCTCTACTTTCTTCTATGGTGCGGGTGTTTCTCAGTCTTGGCCCTATTTAGATTCTAGTCAACATAATTTTTTCTTGTGTGTCTTGTGCATTGCAAGATGCTTAACAGCATCTTTAGTCTCTACCCACCAGATGTAACACTGTCCCCTCAGTTGTGACAACTAAAAATATCTTCAGACATTACCAAGTTCCCTCATGGAAGAGGCGGGGCAAAAGTACAAACTTCGACATTAGGGTTTACTGACCATATTCCTTCTATGATTGACGACTCATTCCTTCCCTTTATATTTCTGAAATACATGCAAGGAGGAGGCCTGGTTAGGTCTGATTCATCTTTGCTCTTGATTTTTGAAAATCTCTTTGTAGTCTTGCCTCCTTTTCATATACTATCGTGGTCAAAAGGTATTTTTCAGGGGATGGAGTAGCATGTAATCATTTTCTAACACGATGCCAAACTTCTGTGTGTCCTTGATATGAAACATGATGTTTTCTTAGTTTAGTGTTTTACAAAATCATGAAAAGTCTAAATAAACAAAACTATATCAATCAATCAATCAGACCATCACACATTATTGTTTTATAAAATAATCAAGAATACTATATGCAGCAATGTTATTGTCTCTGCCTCACAGGATCAGTTTGAAGAGCTCCACAAGCTCATGTATTTTTGTGTTTTAAGAAGCATAGTGAAAATTTAGATGGACACTAAACTAAGAACAATTCAACACAGGAGCAATTGGAATTGGATGCTGTGTTCCTCTTCTTAATGCTCGGGGCTTTTCTGTTGCAGTTCCACATTTCTTTCCTTCAGATATCATCCTATGTCATTAAACTAATTTTAGGGTTAGTCATCTAATTAATAGTCATGTAGTCCTTTCCTCCATCTAGAACTTCTAAATTCAAATGCTAGATGGAGTGATATATTTTCCTTGTTTCTTAAGCTTTCATTCTCACTTTCCATTTTAAAATTTTTGCTAAATATTTGTCTTAGCTTAGATTGCTATAACAAAACACCATAGTTTGGATGCCTTAACCAACAGAAATTTGTATCCTCATAGTGTTGGATGCTAGAAGTCGAAGATCAAAAGGGCCAGCATAGTTGAGTTCCATCAGTGTTCAGTTTCTGGTGAGAACTCTTCTTGGCTTGCAGGTGGCTGCCTCCCTGTTATGTGCTTCTGTACTGGAGAAAGAAGGAAATTTCACTGTTTTTTTCTTCTTATAAGACCATCAGTGCTATTGAGTTAGAACCGCATTCTGTGACCTCATTTGACATTCACTGCTTTTTATTTTCAATAAGCCCAACTATCAAATACATTCACATTGAAAGTTAGAGGTTAGAGCATCAACACTGTGGGGGCGGGGCAGTGACACAATTTTGTTAATAGCAGTATTGTTAAATAATTATCTTTATTGGTATTCTAGATTCTTAATTTTGTTCCAACACTTATCCTGTTATTATTCTCTCTAATTTTTTAAAGGCTGTGTATTCATGTGTATATCTGGTATATTTATACTTACTTACATACATATATACCAGTGACTTTCCACTAATGTGCCACAAGAAATTTTAAAACATGCAAGACAACAGAAAGGTGGGCAGAGGTTATTTTTCATTTTCTGAGCCCTCCCTGCACAGAGCTACAAGCCATAGAGCCACAGAGCTAGCAGGTGGGGCCATACCTGATACTCTATCAAACTGGCTCACATGGTTTGCTCTACCCTGGGGAACCTGGGGAATCTTTGAGGTTCTGCCCTACCCAATTTATGGCCCTCACAAGCTGTTAACAGTGGCTTTTCCATATGAATTACTGGTCTCAGCTCAAGGTTCACATCTTCCTAAATCCTCACAGATAAGCAACAACCAGCCTGAGTGTCCCCCTGCCCCTGTACCACTGGCTATGTGGCCCCAGGCCTGGCACTAGCAGCAGGCAGCTTTGGATCACAGTTTGGCTTCACCTGGGAAATTCCAAGCCCAGCACAAGTAGCGGCCATCTGCATATTGCTTTACAGGTCATGCTGAGTGGCCCTGGATGAATCACAGGTGGTAACCAACCCTGGCCTATACCACCCAGGAAACCCCAGAACCTTCACACTCAGTGGACAGCTATAGACAACATTGGAACACCACCACCCTGCGCCTGCACAGCTGAACCTCCATGGAGGGGGAGGGGTTTGTGGGCAATGGTCATAGCCAGTCCTTATAGCTGACTGGCCTGGCTAAATCTCTCCCATTGACCTGCCAACATCAATCAAAGCTCAACTATAAGAGGAGGGTGTACTTAGCCCACATGGAAGATGCAGCTCTAGTATCCAGTTTGGGTGATAGGGGAAGCTGTGCCACTGGACACTAGAAGACACCTATTGTATTAGACCATGTTACCAAGACAGGGAGTCACAGCAGCTCTACCTAATGCATAAAAACAAACCAAGGGAGGCTACCAAAATGAGGAGACAAAGAAACATGGCTCAAATGAAATAACAGACCAACACTCCAGAAAAAGAACTAAACAAAATGGAGGTAAGCAATTTATCAGATGCACGATTCAAAAGACTATTTATAAGGATGCTCAAGAAATGTAGTGAGGCCCTGACTGGTGTAGCTCAGTGGATTGAGCATGGGCCTGCAAACCAAAGGATTGTGGTTTGATTCCCAGTCAGGGCACATGCCTGGGTTGCAGGCCAGTTCCCAGCAGGGGCCACACAAGAGGCAACCATACATTGATATTTCTCTCCCTCACCCTTCCCCTCTAAAGATAAATAAACAAAATCTTTAAAAAAAAAGAAAAAGAAAAGAAATGTAGTGAGGACCTCAACAGCATAAAAAAGACCCAGGCAGAGGAGTAGAAGACAATAGTAATGGTGGAAAGAAGACGGGAATAGACAATGAACATCTATGAATGACCCACAGACATGGACAACACTATGGAAATTAACTGTGTAAGTAGGGGTTAGGATGAATGGAGGAGGGCAAAGGGGCAAAACTTGGGACAACTGTAATAAAACAACAATAAAAATTATTAAAAAAGAAATGAAGGACATACTAATGGAAATAAAGAACAATTTGCAGGGAATTGACAGTAGAACGGATGAAGCCAAGAATCAAATTAATGATTTAGAATATAAGGAAGCAACAAACAACCAATTGGAACAAGAAGAAAAAAGAATCCCCCAAAATGAGAATAGTATAAGCGGCCTCTGGGACAACTGCAAGAGGTCCAATATTTTCATCATAGGGGTGCCAGAAGGAGAAGAGAAAGAGCAAGAAATTGCAAATTTGGTTGAAAAACAATGAAAGAAAACTTCGCTAATTTGGTAAAGGAAATAGACATGCAAGTCCAGGAAGCACAGAGAATCCCAAACAAGATGGATGAAAAGATGTCCACACCAAGACACATAATAATTAAAGTGCCAAAAGTTAAAGATTAAGAGAGAATCTTAAAAGCAGCAAGAGAAAAGAAGTTAGTTACCTACAGGGGAGTTCCCATAAGACTGTCAGCTGATGTCTCAAAAGAAACTTTGCAGACTAGAAGGGATTGACAAGAAATATTCAAAGTTATGACAAGCAGGGACTGACAGCCAAGATTGCTCTACCCAGTAAAGCTATCATTTAAAATCAAAGGGAAGATAAAGAGCTTCCCAAACAAGAAAAAAACTAAAGGGATCCATCCTCACCAAGCCATTATTATATGACATGTTAAAGGAACTTATTTAAGAAAAAGAAGATCAAAACTATGAGGAATAAAATGGCAATAAGCACATACCTATCAACAATTTTATCTAAAAAACAAACTGAGCAAGCAAGAACATCAACAGAATCATGGATATTGAGAGTATTTTGATGGTTGTCAGATGGGAGAGGGGTTTGGAAGAATGGATGAAGAGGTGGAGGGATTAAGAAGTACAAATTGGTAGTCACAGAATAGCCATGAGGATGTAAACTACAGTATAGGGAATGGAGTGGCCAAAAAACTTATACATGTGACCCATGGACATGAACAATGGTTGGGAGATTGCCTAGGGGAGTCGGGGGTGCTGGGTGGAGGGACAAAGGGGAAAAAATTGGGACAACTGTAACAGTATAATCAATAAAATATAATTTAAAAGAAAAAATCTTAAAAAATGAGTTTACCCTTTGATACAGCAATTAAACCTCTATGAATTTATCCTTAAACAATAAACAGTACAAAATTTTAGTAATAAAAAAAGAAAAAGGTTGAAAATCACTGATATGTATATACATATATATTGTAAATACATATATGTATATAATATGTATACTTCCCAGGTAATTTCTTTGCAATAGACTCTTAATTTGTTTTAAGAATTTCAAATAAAGAACATTTTTGCTCCTAAAATTCTCTTCTATTAAATCTTAGAGAAAACACCTATGACAATTTTTTAATTTGATCACTATTATTCAAGTCACTGAGGCCCTTAAACATACAGTACATTTTTATTTTCTACTTAGACTAGTCCATTTGTACTTTACCTACCCTCACATGATTGGATGTTTCATGGGCTTCTTTGTGCAGGGATTAGGAAAGTGTCATTCATCAAGCACTAAACAGAAGTGATTCTTTCCCTGTGAGCTGACAATAAATGGATTTCATAGCTGAGTCTCTTCCTGAGAAGCAAGGGGAGGTTTTTGGTTCTCGTCTGGGATAAGAGAAGGAGTAGGTCCCTTTCAGTTGTGTGATAGAGAAATAATTCTACGTTTTGATTAGAGCCACTAGAAGACAGTTGGGAGAGCAAGGTAAATAAACAATGTTTCCCCATATGTTAGCATAAGATGTGGGCAGAAGCAATTTATCTCCTAAAGTTGGAAGGACGTCTTGGGTCATTTGGTAGCCAACAGTTATGCTCCACTGATGCAAGTATTCCTCAGTGCCAAGAATTTACATGTGTAGTATCAAAGAAGACTACACTCCACTCCCTCCTCCATCCCTCCTATTAGTGCCTGCTCCTGATACTAGTTGAGTCAGCCTAGCAAGATATAGCAAAACAGAGAAAAATCCTCCTAGGTATGTTGTGCTCTGCAGAAGTCCGAGTTCCCCGACACCTCTTAGACTTCACTTTTTATTCCCTCATTCTGTTCCAGGTGTCCGAGATCATCTCAAAAAAAAAAAAAAAGTTTTATGCATCTTGTGTTCTCATTATATTCTTTTATAAAGGGAATGTTTAACAATTTAATAAATGCTTATTTAGCAATCATTCACTGTCTTCTGGGTGATTATACAGTTCTGTACTGGGCATAACAAGATAAATAATGAAATTGAAAGATAGTTCCTGACATTCATGAATTTATTATATAGTTAGAACTTCAGACATGATTAAATAAACAGAGATCATTAAAGTAAACCTGGGATAACCTCTTGCTGACTGTCACACAGAGTCCTATGGGAACACAAAACAACTGTTATCAGAATGAATTTAGAGTTCACCACATTTACTGGAGGAAATGTCGTGAAGCAGTTTTAAAGGAAGCCAGGGATATGAGTGGTTGGAAATTATTACCTAGTCTACGTCAGGAATAAGCAAATGTGAGAATAAATGAAGGAGCAAGGATGATTAGAAGATTTTCAGTAAGCTTAGTTCAGATATAGCTTAGATGGCACGCTCTTAAATATTGTTAAATATACTTTAGCATACAATTGTTTCTATTTATTAAACACATTTTTATAACTCATTGAATTTCAAGCTTACTTCATAAATACTAAACAATCTATTTCAATTCTAATTGTTGGGTTCTAAAATTGTGATTATTTATATTATATGAAAATAGAGTATGCTCATGTCTTATTCCCTGATTCAACCAGATGTCAGCACAGAAATTGTATGAGAATAAGAAGTTATTCCTTTTCCTCTGACACAAACTCACATATTATAAGATCTGAATGAGTTTTGGGAAGGGAGGATTTCTCTAGCAATGGACCATTGAATCTTCATAGGAAATGTTTTAAAACACAGAAGTGATGCAAATGACATAGTTTGAAAGAGATTTTTAGTGAATGTCTGATGGAAATTAGTTTGGTCTAATATATGTGAGCTATTTCTCCCACAAATCATGATGAGGGAAGAACCAATTGAAAAAAAAAAAGATTGCTTTTTCATGATTCTTCTTACTATTGATTCAGAAACCCTGTATAAGATTGAGTATTTTACTCTAAAATAGCAATTTAAGAAATTATTTTGCAATGCTTCATTTCTAGTAAAACAAACAAACAACAGGATAATGGTTTATGCACTAAAATGTGTAAAGTGAAAAAAAAATTAAATTAAAATGCTACTTAGAGGACCTTATTTTAAATCGTTTACTTCTTCCCATATTTTTAAATTCCTTGCCTACTGTTTTAGAGAAATATTTTCATAGAGACATTTCAGAGAGAGTTAAAGCATATTAGCAGACTATTGTCAAAATAAAATTTAATATAAATAATTTTCTAAGCAAAAGAAAAAATTTGAATGAAATAATAAAAATTTTAAAAATTGACATTGATTTAAAAATATTTTTGATTCTACCTTTAAAAATGATAAACTATCTAGGTTTGGGGGAGAGCTTTCATTTTTATACATTTAATATAATTTATTAAGGAAAGATAAAATACATCTGACATTAATCACTGCCTTGCTTCTTTGAAATCTCTGCATACTATGGTGAGGGCAATAAAAATATAATTAAGTGTGGGCTGCCTCATTTGTTTTCACAAAATATTACCAAAGCATTCAAATAAACAAGAATCCACTTTCATTACACATATACAGTATATAGCATATAAATAATATTATAATATGTGGCATATTATAATATATACTATATTGATACATTATTGTAATATATACTATATATATCATTAGCTTTTCTCAAAATAGACAATTTTTTTTACTTTTAAAGCTACTTTTAATGTAAAAATTATAAGAAAATCCATACACTAAAAACGTCCTTTGATTGATAAAGGCAGTACTTAAAAGAATAAATAGATGCGGTAGGTTTGTCAACATTGCTCCCTAATCTACGTCTAGCACTTAAAACCATGTTTGGCACAGAGAAAGTACTCAAAATATATTTATTGAATAAACAAATGACTGAGAATACCATAATTAAATATGTTTATTATTTCATTATTAATAAATTAAGTATAAAGGCTAATCAGTTTATATATTTTAAGGTTTTTAAAGTATTTTTAAAACTAAGTGTAATGAAAGATGAAATATTATAGTATTTTCATGAAGTTTCATTAATTTAGATATCTATTTATTCAGTGACCATACAAACATTTCATCTCTTTCTCCATTTTTTTTACTTAGTTTCCTTATTTTTTTGCCTGCAAGGTGCCTTCATTATTAAACATGGGAAATCTAATTCTAAGCTACAGTTTTGTCTGAGGTTCTATCATTCACTGATACTCCATTAAATAAAGAACAAACTGACAGTGACCAGAGAGGAGAGGGTAGGGGGATAATGGGCGAGAGAAGGGGAAAGGTCAAGTCAAAGAACATGTTAAAAGGACCCATGGCCAAGGGCAACGAGAGTGAGGGGAGGATTGATTGTGGGAGTGGGAGTAGCCATGGCAAGGGAGAGTAATGGGGGAAAAATGGGAACAACTGTAATTGAACAACAATAAAACAATTTTAAAAATACATGTCTATCTTAAACCTTTTGACAGTAGCAATTTTCCGTGTTAATTTTAATGCAGTGCCAGAAAATTAAGATTTTCTTTTTTTTTGTGAGAATGAAGTTGTAGCTATTTTAATGTATGGCAACAGTAACTCTTTGTAAAAGATAGGGTATATTTGTGAATAAACCCAGGTCGTTAAATAATAACTTATAGGTAAATGTCTTAGTTTATACTATGAGTTATGTACAGTTGACTCTTGAAAAACACAATTTTGAACTGTGCAGGTTTACTTATTCCTGGATTGTTTTCTGTAAATACACATTCAGTCCTCCATTATCTCTGGGTTTTAAATCCATGGATTTAATCAGTCATGGATCAAAAACAGTATTTTCCATTCCTCATTGGGGCTCCACAGATGCAGAGGGCTTTGGAATAAACAAGACAAACACACAATGAAACACTCACAGACGCAGACAACCATATGGAGTTACCAGAAGAAAAGGGTTTGCGGGGAAGGTTGTAAGGGGTAAACGGAGTCAAATACACAGTGATAGAAGAAGATTTAACTTTGGGTGGTGAACATACAATACAATATAAAGAGTAAATGATCAAATTTCATACTTACAACCTACATAATTTTATTAAACAATGTCAGTCACTCTAAATTTAATATACTTTGAAAAAAACTTATATATGGATTTTCAACTGTGTGAGGATTGGTGCTCCTAACCCCACATATTTGAAGGGTCAACAATATTTATTTTATTAAGATATTCTAGATGAATTGAATATAGAATATTATTTGTTACTAATGGCCAGAAAGTGTAATAACAGCAGGCTTGATATTTCTAGGCCCAGAATGGACAAAATTTAACTCATGAAGGTGAATTTTGCAGTCAGGGTTTGAAAGTATACAAAATTTAGAAGTCATGATAAAGAAAACATTATTCTATACTATGTTAAAGTAGCTTGCAAAACTGGACTTAACCACACAAATGGAAAGTACAAACCATATTTTATTTTAAAGAAAAAGAGATATTACATGAATTATAAAGAAGAATATATGGTACTCTCATACTATACCATGAGGTAGTACTATATAGTATGATATAGTACTCTAGCATGCTATAGTACTATATCATGCCATAGTACTACCATACTATAGATGAGATTCTCATACAATAGATTCTCATACTACAGTTTCTAAACTATAAACAATGAAAGTATTAGCTAGTTATATAGATTTTTGTAGTGCATTTCAGTCACAATCTAATAATCAAGAATAAATCAATCATTTAATTTGGCTAGTTAATTAGTATTTAATCAATGGCATTATTTTTTATTTATTTACACATGTGACAGATATCTAGGACATGCCAATGAAGTACCAATGAAGACTGTGCTGAAGTCTGTGATACAAAAACTGAGTTATAGCTCATGCAATTAAGGCAAGTAGGGTACACATGACTAAACAAGCAACCCAATGCAAAATGTGGAGAGAAGAATAAGGTGCTATACAAACTTCTAAGAGAGATCCATAAAAGGGATTCTACAGAAGAATCCTAGAAAAAAAAAGGTACTATGGTAAACCTATATGTTGAAAAGAAGCAAAATAGACAAATGAATGGAGAGGTGGAATATTTTCACAGACAGAACAATATACACAAAGGTTTTCATAGGGAGTCAAAAGAACAAAGTATTTTTAAGAAGTAAAAGTGGTTCCAAATGAATGACACATGGAACTTAAGAAGGCCATATGGATAAATCTCAAATCCATCAAGAAATTTTGATGGTTACAAAACTTAAAAAGAATTTATTTTAGCAATTAATGTAGTCTTCCACGATGAAAAAAGAAGGTAAATAATTTTTAACTTGCAGGTATATTATGAGGGTGTTAAAATGAAGAAATACATTTGTTCTAAGCAAAGTCTGTTACGTATAGTTTAAATATAGTCATTCATCCATTATAAGTATTGTATACTGGGGTGTGATTTTTCTAAAATTACTCCCTCAGAAAGGAAATGAATATGAAATATTTAGGTAAAGTAGGCAAATCTATTTATATCTCCTTTTCTGTTTTTACAGTGATTTTGATTTATAATACCCTGGAATGCAAACACTTAGTACAATTTAGATTATAATCAACGTTTACTCCTTCCTAAATCATCATCATTAAATCTTTCTAATCCTGTTATAGAATGATTGAATTTCAATAGGACTTTAGAGATTATTTTGTCTAACTTCTTCATATTGTATGTGAAAAATAAAGTTGAAAATAGTCAAACTCCATATTTTCCCCTCACTTTTGCCGAGGCAAAACTGACAAAAAGTATAATATATAAGGTGCACAACGTGATGTTTTAATGTATGTGTATATTGTGAAATGATTACCATGATCAAGATAAAGAGTTACCTTTTTGTTTTGTTTTGTTTTGGTTTGTTTTGTTGTAAGAACACTTGAGAACTCTTTAGCAAATTATCCATCTTTGATTTTAGTTCTGATGTTTGATTTTCTAGCCACATAGTTCATGTATTGGGAATGAATTATTGGTTCTGTGTGTGTGTGAAGAGGAAAAAGGGTATAAAGTGTGTGCAGGGAGGATGGAGGGATTTGTTGATAAATCACGTAGGTCAATAAGCATACTTCCTGGCATGATCAGGAGACTGCTGACTGACTTCTTGCTCCTCCCCTACTAGTGTTTGTCTTCTTAAGAAAGCATGATTGGATCAGAACGATCCCTAATTACTATGAGAAATTACAGAAAAATAAATATTGATGGTAATTATACTTAAGAACATGGTCTCTAACTGGTTTTAATGCTGATAGTGGTTATGATTGCAAAGAAATAGAGACACTTAAAACACACCAAGGTAAGTAGAAGTATAAGTGGGGCTTCTTGGGAACACTGAAGAAGGTTGCTAATCATACAGGGTGTGGGGAATGAGCAAAGGAAGTCTTTGTTAGGGCACAAGTGAAGCTAACAGATAGAAAGCCAGCAAATAGAATCTAGAAAGAAATGTAACATCAGGTGGGATTTGGAGGATTTTTTTTTTTCAGAAAGCAGTCTATTCTTCACTTAACACTCCAGTACCTTGTCAGTTAGGGGTATTGCAAACCTTTTATTATTTTTCTGGTGTAATGACACAGATTTATGAAACACTTGGCTTGGAGAAAAGTCTCATTGACTTTCAGCGAATAAGTTGCCTGACAAACTAGGGTCAAAGACCCTAGCCATTCACACAGTTGAGAATCTATCTGAAGGAATGAACACAAATGTGCACATAATTAAACAGATGTTTGATTAGTATGTGTCTTATGCTTTATACTTAAAACAACAAGGATTTATATACAAACACATGATTTCATTTCAGCAGGTAATACTGTACATTTTTTGTGGGTGGAGGCTTACATGTCCTAGTAGTAGGCATTTGTGCTTCGCTTCTCAATATCAATTCTCTCTCCTGCTAGAAATAATCTTCCAAATTTCCTGTGAGAAACCATCCCTCTACTTCTCATGTTTGGGTAGAATTTTCTCCAACACCAGCCACACTGACTTAAAACAATTGGACTATCCATCTGGTGTTGCCACAATATTTGATTCAGAGTAGGGCAAATAGCATATTCAGAAGAAAATTAATCAAAAGAAGCATTTGCTGGGACTTCTGTGAAAAGGAAAACCTTTCACTGTCTGCAGAGTGTGAAGTGTGGGTTTTGGAGACTGGGATTGCTGAAGTCAACTGGTTATCCTGAAGGGAGCCTGCTTAATGAAAGAGTAGAAGAAATGGTCTTGAGATACGGATATTCATGACTTGGATTAAGGCTTAACTGCAAGTATAACAAGACTTACCCCAATCCTTTCAAGTTTACAGACCAATACATTCATATATATATATATATATATATATAATATATATGAATGAATATATATACACACACATATATGTGCATTATATATATATAAAGTAATCATCTTTCCTATCTGCTTCAACATACTGTTGTGATTCTTAATACAGACAATGTATATAAAAATACAATTTTAAGTAGTACATTAACAAACAACTAAATATAAGGGAATACTATTAATACATTATAGGATGAGCATCATTTTATTTCCTTTTTACTATTAATGAAAGTTAGGCACAAAAGCTATCGAAAGATATTTCAGCTTTTCAAGTTTCTCACTGTCACCCTGTGCTGCTGGTAAAATGTAAAATGATTTTCAAAATTATATTTTACTAATCATGGCCATTTCTCATTAATTATGGTACACTTCTCCCTTGATGCTGCTGTGTCATAAGTACCCTTCTGGGCTTTGATTAAACAGACATGACCTTCTATTCCAAAGCTGTCATGTCTTCAGTTACAGACAGACATGATTTGAAGCAGCCAAATCTCCTTTTTACAAACAGTAATTCACATTTAGGCTCTGCAAAATACTCTTGGGGTTAGCACATTAAGAAGGCATTATCCCAAGATTAAACACTAGTAGTGGCTTGCAAAATGCTTGCAAATATGGAATACATGCTAGGTGACTGAACAGATGCAATTGTAGTATGCTGTAGAGATTTGGGGGAACTTAGGAGTGGTGCATAAAAAAGAAAGGCTACTTTTCTTTTGCTGTCTACCAGTCTTTGTTTAGAAATAAATTAATTTTCTCAAAAGATATCCTGCTGGAATTTTAACTGTCTTATAACTAAAATATTGACTTACGATTCACTACTTATGCCTCCTGTCCTTGTCCACTCCACTGACTTTCTGTCATTCCTTGTACTGAGGAGGTATGTATTTGTGGGGAGTACAGAGGTCTTTGTGAATAGTTCCAAAGTGAGGCAGAATTTAAGCCCATGGAATTCAGAAACAGATGGTCAGTCCTTGGAGAACACATGTAACAACCACAATCATACTATGGGAGAATGAGGATTGAGACACATGTCTGGGCTGATACCACAGAAGCTCATTTCTAAAATAAAGTGAGAGAAGCAATGGAAGAGCACGGTCTCGGAAGCCTAAAACCAAGATCCCATTATGAATAGTTTATACGTTCCTTGAGGATAAGGATGAGGTTTCACTTATTCCTATCTTTCAGAGTCAACTATTCTACTTTATATGGTAATGAACCTTCTGTGAACTCACAAAATAATGTGTTGGTGTGGCAGTGGGGTGAGCACTGTACTAGACACTCAATGTCCTGGAGTCGAATGCATGGGTACTCTATTCTGGAGCAAAGTATAAGGGGTAATTATTAGAATCTAGGGTGCCACCGATGTTACCAAATCCCCCCTTCCATTTTTGCTGAGGCTACTTATGATTTTAAGCCTACCATGGCTTAAGGGACACAAAGGAGAGCAAGGCTGGGGGATAGACTGCCAACAAAGTCCTTTGTGAGAGGCCAGGGAAAGGTAGGGGGAATGACAAAAGGACCAGAACATGTGCTCCAGAAAGCCTTTCCTTAATATTCCCTCCAAAAGTAACCCACTTCTCTACATTTTATTTGCAGTATTTTAGAACAACAATCCCTTGCATGTATAATGCTAATGATGTATTATTCTTGGAAAATTATAATCTCCTTGACGATAAGATTCCTGTCTAGTCCATCTGTTACATGCACATTATCTAGACACTGTCCTTTCTGTGTAGTTAGTTTCCAATGAATATTGGTTGAACAGAATTGATCCCCGTTTAGTTAACTTGTCAGCCATTTATGACAATGGTATATGGAACAGAGTTATCTAGAGAGGTTTTAAACATGCAGACCTCATTGTTCCACCAGAAATTCTGATGCATTCAGTTAATTTTGGGGCTTAGTACATGGTTTTAATAAACCCCCTAATCCCAAACAATTTTGACATATATTCCTGGTTAAAAATCACTACATCATTGAGTGGAAAAGAAAGTGGAGTTGATTTCCAATATATGGATCCCTGGAATAAATTTCAGTTGGACCAAATTTCATTAGCATCTCTCTTCTCAGTCAGTATTCCTCTCCCCCTTATGGACACCCCATCTTCAAAGTACTTTCCCGTAGGAACTGTTTCACTTAATTAGCTGTCTGCCAGATTGGGAAGCAAGCCTTGATCAGGTGTTAGCTGGTGCTTCCTATGGTGTTATACCCTGTAAGACAATTTCCATGTAATAGGGAAATGTGAGGAACTAAAACTTTAGGGCTCAAGATATCTAATAGTGGTTGCAAGTACCAGTGTGGGAGCTATTTCAGGGCAGGAAAGTCTTTAAAATAGACCTAAAAATCACAATAATACTGACTCCCTACTTATGTGGTTGGCCTCATTTCCCCAAATATCAGACCCCACTTATACCTGAGATGAAAGTGTTTCTGATAATTACTTTTCTACTGAATTATAAAGTCTTAATGTTAGAAAACATTTTTAATTTATTTGTAGATTGCTTTTTTCATAATATTTTCTAAGACCTATTATATATAGTATATATTATAATAAATATATAGTTGCTCTTCCAGAATCTTCAAAAAATCATGACTCGTGATAAAAGTTTAGCGATGCCAGCTTAATTAATCCAAATAGTTTACTTTCAGGAGCCAAATAGAAGTTTTATTGTCGGGAAACATTTTCTACTGGGTTGGCCAAAATGTTTTTACCCCCCATAAGATGATGGCTCTAGTAGCGCTGAGTTGTCTTTAACTTCATTCAAAACAATTTTGTTAGATTGTATTGTGATAGCTGTCACACCAGCCATATCAGCATACATATAAAAACTCATCAAAACTGGTGAATTATTGTGTAATCACTTTAATATTGAATACAGATGAAAATAAGCAACATTTCCCACATATTATACTTTATTATGTCAAGAAAGGTAAAAATGCAACTAAAATGGAAAATATATATATTTTTAGAGTGTATAGAGAAGGTCCTATGACTGATTGAGCATGTGAAAAGTGGTTTATGAAGTTTTGAGCTGGCAATATCTTGCTGGACAATGCTCTCTGGTTGGGTAGACCAGATGAAATTAATAGTGATTAAATAGAGACATTAATTGAGGACAATCAATGTTATACCACATGGGAGACAGCCAACATACACAAAATATCCAAATAAATAAAGTTATTGGTGAAAGTGAAAAATGTGTCTTTTGTTTTACAGAAAAGAACCATATGAATTTTGTGGTCAGCTTAATAGTTTCCTCCTCATGAAGTTAAGTGGGACAAGAAGGGACAGAATAGCCACCAAAACAGAATTACTGCCCCAGGATTTTGGAAATGCCTCTCTATTCTACTTTGGGTTTGATTAACACTGTTCCTTAAGCTTTTTCTGTCAACTTCGATATTGACTTAGAGTCGATAAGATAAAACTGAAGATAGGAGTCTTTTACTGTAAAACTTTTTGTTTATTTTTTTAAGACCAAAGACCAAAGACATGGTATTTCTTATTAAAGAAAACTTGTCAGTTATTTGCCTTTTATTTGTTCTTTCTTTAACTTTTTCTAAAGTAAAAACACTTTATGAATTTTGCACCTGCTCCTGCACCTGCTCACACATACACACAAATACACAAACTACACAACCCAAAAGATAAACAAAGGACCTGTACTTGGTTAAAGTGGATGATACTGTGCATCACTCACTCTTACATATTTATTATATTTAATTAATATTCTAAACCTGCGGAGAGTAAATATTATTGTCTTCATTTTTTTCTGACATCAATTTACTTGATGACAATCACGCAGAAGGATTCAATGTTCAATGAAAGAAAAATACTTTCAGTGAGGGAAGAATGTTACTTACTCAATTAGATGAAAACAGCTATATTTTTCCTGATAGAAGTTGACTCAATTACAACATTTCTCAAAAAGTGCAAATAATTACTACTAGTAGACTGCCAGAGCATGCACACGTGATTCATTACATATTTTCTTAATTGACTGTTCAATTGATATTAATATTTTCATGCAAACATACTTATTAAACAAAAACTATAACACCCACATTAGACACCAGGGATTTAACATAAGCTTAATTTCTTCTTATTAAGAGCTTCAGTCTAGTAGGGGATAGAGAGCATTAAAAAAGCAATTATAATACAGAGTGACAAGGACCACAACAGGGAATCAGAGTTTGACAGAGGAGGAGCACCTGACCCTGCCGAGAGGATTGGGAGGCTTCTGGAGACATGCAGGCTCACTGGTAATTTGGATGAACATAGCAGTCAGTGGCCCAGTTGCTGCAATTACTTATTTTTATGAGAAAACATATGATGATAATTATTTGTGAACAGAATTTTAATAAATTAAGTACTGATTTTATATTCTATTTCTTAGGGATTTAAATTCTAAATGTAAGAGGTAGATGAAAGTCCTAATTAATGGCAGCGTATTTTAATGAGTTATTTCAAGTTTTGATTTATGATCCAATACAATATATTCTATGAAAAATTATGTTTGGATAAATATTTCAAACTATGATAAATATTAACAAAGAATCACTAACTCGGAAGATAATTTTCAGTAGCAAATATGAGAGCAAATACATTAATTGCTTAGATTAGAAAGCATCATGAAGGAATATTATGTACAAGGCAGAGGCCATAGTTTAAAAAAAAAACATGTAGCAAGAAAAAATCCTTCTTATTAAGAAACAAGAGCAAAGGATAGGAATAGAAAACATCAATGCAGAAAAATGATTTTAAGAAGGGAAATATTTATAGGAAAATATATTTTCTAAGAAGGATTGATTTATTTTTTTAATGTTTGTCAAAATACAAGAGATTCTTGCATGTGCGTACCTAAGGACTTTGATTAACAAATTTCTATCTGGATCTTAACAAGTGGTAAAAGGGCAAGCTATGGGTTTGGAACAAAACAACAAATTTCCAGGTTATTTAATTATCATTATGTCTTCAAAAATCTACACCCAGATTAAGGAGAAATCATTTACCCATGATTTGGAAAAGAGCCTAAGCTAATGTTCAGAAACAATTTTGGGGGCATTGAAATAGTGCTGAGAGTGGTAGGTGAAGCTACTTACAGTTCTTTAAATGCATATGTATGATTTTTACCACGCTCTTGTCAAGATTTACCAACGGCCTTAGCAGCCAAAACAAACATAAACTAACAATGAACTAAAGCTTAAAACAAAACACTTACTAAAATGCAGCTGTGCTTTGGTCCAACTCTGTAGCTTCACTATCCAGAGTATTTGTTAGTCTGGAACCAACATGTAGTAATTAGAAAGTCAGTTCTCGAGATTTTCATGCAGGGATTATGTTTTACACATGTAAAATAGTAGGGTGTATTCTAAATATAATGTAAAAGTAAATTTTCTTAGTTTATATGAGTTCTATTTTCTCCTAACCAAACAATAATTTCCTTATCCCTGTCTGAGACTGTTCTCATGTAGTGAGTGACATGGAAGAGTACATGCATGTAAACGTTCCTCTCTCCTAATGAGCACCACACAGCAAACAAGCAGATACCAAATCTCTGTGAGATTTTCTGGGTAAGATTTACTTTTAATTGCAAATGAACTCAATAATCCAGGTCTAAGGGATAAATTCTTCCTCTACAACCAGATATTATCTATTTTACAAGATTGGTTTTATTGAACAACTTTACAGCAGTTAACTTTGCGGGATATGCATCAGCAGCCTGCAGGATAATTTATTTCTTCCTGGGAATTGGCTATATATTTTTCCAGTTATTCCTCATTAGAATGGAAAGACCTATTTTTGGTGGTCATAATTTTTAAGATACAAGATCATTGTATTCCAGTCATTCATTGTTATTTGGGATTCTGATAAAAATGTTTTTATTTTCTTCCATATATATTTATATGAAATGGTTACAGTCTCTGATCACATTGACAAAAGTTGTTTGAACTCAGTCCATGCATTGTGCAAAGTGGTGTGATGATTATCAATTTTCATAGTAACTATATCCCTGTATCTACTGAGGAAAGAAAGATTCCTGTGGCAAATGGTCTATAAAAACATGCATGATGCTATTTTATTGGGTT
>PVKM010003791.1:0-28318 GCA_004027735.1 Carollia perspicillata
TTTACAACTATGTTAATATGTTCTTTAAAGGCTTGTACATATTTACTGGAAACTATGAATTTTAACATTGTGTTTCTCTCTAAGGCATCTAGTAGTGGCATAGCACCATCTTAGTCACACGGTTTTCAAAGACCAACATTGGATTTCAAACTTTAATTTGATGGAATTGCTTTAAAAAAACACATTAAATTGGAATTAGTGTCTGTTACACCCACCATGTTTCTCTTTCTTGTAGTGTTTTTACGACTCCTTTTTCTGACTCTCATGGTGACATGCCTTCACTTTATTTGCCTTGTAAGCCTGGCTTGCAAGAAGGCAAAGGTCCTCACTTCCCTCTTGTCTCCATTTTCTTCTCTGTAAAAGGTTATTGATGATCTGTAATATCACTTTCATCTCCAGAGTTCTATGTTTATACCTACTTCCTCTTTCTTCCTTCATTATAGGTTTACTATGAGGATGAAATTAAAAAGTGTCATGAAAGTAGTTTGAAAATTGCAATGTAGTATAGAAACACTAGGTGTGACACTGGGGGTCTGTTGTCATCCTGTGTGACTGCTCTGAAGTCTACACAAGACTGCATTTTCCAGGTGTATAATATTTTTAACTTAAAAAGAATTCCACCGTGGATATAGATTGCGGTAAAGAAACACTCATGGAGTGGTTCATTCTTTTCTTTTCTTTGTTTTAATTTACTGGTTTTAGAAACAGAGAGAGAGAGAAAGAGTGAGAGAGACATGGACCTGTTGTTCCACTTATTTATGCATTCATTGGTTGAGCCTGTGTGTGCCCTGACCAGGAATCGAACCGGCAACATTGGTGTATCAGGACAATGCTCCAATCAACTTAGCAACCTGGCCTTAGCTGGATTTGTTCATTCTTGGGCCAGGGATTATTTAGCTCTTGGACAGACAGGCAGTCATGTGAAATTTGCCACCTACATATGCAGTTTACTTTTAGGTATTTCAGGTGGCTAAAGGGTGGACTTATGATATCTGAGCATTAAAAATATATTCCTAGTTCTCCAGACAACCCAGCAGTTGATGCTCAGTTTTGAGAATACTGGTTTTATGAAGCAGTTATAGTGATTTGTTAGCAGACTAGCCTGTGAACAAAGTATGACTCATGACTAAATTGAACTACTTTATTCTCCTATTTGATTTGTATTTTAAACTCCTATTTGATTCATTTAAAATTAGCAAAGCGAAAGGTCAGGTGTTTGCTTCCCAGTCAGGGCACGTGCCTAGGGTTGCAAGTTTAGTCCCCAGCTGAGCTGCACTCATGAGGCAACTGATGGGTGTTTCTCTCTCGCACTGATGTTTCTCTACCTCTCTTCCTCCCTCCCTTTCCTACCCTTTAAAAAATAAAGAAAGAAATTAAAAAAAAATCCAACTGGAATGATGTTGAAGAAATTACAATGCAAAAGCTAATTGCAAGGAAAAAGTTTCAAAGTTGTTTTTATGTCTCTTTATGTCGAGAGCAAACTCTTGATCCATGTAACAATAACCCCTTAAAATGCCATTTAGATTGGAAGTGCCGATGCAACACTAATTATTTTAGATCAAATATGTTACTCTAATTTTCTCCATCTGCTATGAATAAAAGGATATTAGTATAAAGTCTGGGAGAGTTGTATAGAAAAATTGTTTCTTAGAGAAATTGAAGATATTTTAAAATGTGTGCAGTTGTGAGAAAGAAATAAAGTTTTTTTTCAAGTGTTTTAATAAATGTGAGTTTTATTATAGCTCAATGGAAATGTCAATAATTTTTTTTGCACAGGTTTTCTGAACCCAGGAGAGTATCCAGTGACTTGAGGACCAATCATCTAGGTTTTACTGTGACACAGTCCTGATGATTCTGATGAAAACATTCCCTCTGGGTTTGCTTAAAGGTTCTAACCAGGGGGTAACAGCTACTTCTATACCCTCGACTATAGACTTTTCTTTCTTTGAGGACTGTCATTTTTTTTTTTAATTTAAGCCACATGCAGTAGTGTGGAAGGAATGGGATGTGTACCTTCCTAGCTCCGTGTTTATCTCTACCATTCAAGATTGGTACTACTAAATTTAAAAAAATTTCTGTAATCATTCACTTGAAAATCTAGATTATTTAGGAACATATATGTTATCAATATTCACGTAAGAAAAGTAAAAAATAACACCATCAGTCATAGAAGAAAGTGGAAGTTTGTTAAAGATATACCACTACAAATGGCACTAGGCCTGGATGATTTTATAACTAAATTAAATCTAAGCTTCAAAACCAGATATTCACTATGGCTTTCTAACAATTTAAGATTACAGAGAAAGTAGAAAGGGACCTTAAGTAATTGTACCAATGTAGCATAATCTTATATTAAAAACCTGATATAGATAGCTCTAAAATATAGATTTTATACAAGTTCATTTATATATAGATATGTAATTAAAAATAGCAATTTAAGTTCATATGCTTATAAAATATAATTAAAATGTTTGAATTAGGGCTTGTTTCAAAAACAGAATATGGTTCAGAATTGGAAATTTATCCATACCATTAATCACATCAACAAATTAAAAGAAAAATGATATGATTTTATCAGTACATGCCGTATCAATTTCCTAGAGCTGCTGTAACAAATTACCAAAGTGGATGGATGGAAACAATGGAAATGTATTCTTTCACAGTTCTTAAAGCTAGGGATCCAAAATCAATGTATGACATGCTCTCTCTGCAGGCTGTAAGAGATGATCCTTCCTTTCCTCTTCCTGGCTTCAAGAGGCAATCCTTGGTGTTCCTTGGCATGTAGACATATCAGTCTCTGTCCTTGTCATAATGTGGAGTTCTCACTTTGTGTCTGACTGTGGCTCTGTTTTCTCTTCTTATGAGAACACCAGTCATTGGATTAGAGCCCATCATAACCCATGAGGACCTCATCTTAACTAATTGTATCTGCAATGACCCCATTCCAAAATAAGGTCACCTGATTCCAGGTGGCCAAAATTTAGTGGATACTCTGTTCAACCCAGGATACATTTAAAAAATAACTTGATAAGATACATTGGGAATTTCTGATAACACTGTGAATAAAGTGGACATAGAAGGAAGTTAATTAAACATAATAAAGCATATTCACAAAGCCCACCAAAAGTATAACATTAAACAGTGATACATAAAAGACATTCCTATTAAGACCAGGAAAAATACAGAGGGGTATTTGCTATCAACACTGTTATTTACCACAGTGTTGTGTGTTCTATATGATGTAATCAAGCAATAAAATTAAGCAATATAAATAGTAGCAAAAAATGAAACAGAGTTATTTTCATTTTCAGATGATATTATTGTATTCCTAGGAAACCTAAGACTCTGTTGGAGACTATTACTAATAAAACATATGAACTGATAGCCATAGGTAAAATCAAAGTTTTTTTATACCCCCCGTAACCATTTATATAAAAATAGAAAAAAATTTCATATGTGTAAACAAAAAATATAAAATCTTTGGTAATAATTTTAATAAGTAAAGAAATAGTCATACCATTTTCCTGATAATTCTTAGTATTATAAAATGTCATTCTTTCTTAATATATATGTTAATGGAATTCTAGTCAGAATGACAATAGGTATTTATTTTTATTCTTCTTTCTAGACATTAAAATTTAACATAAAGTTGCTGTTAAAAAAGCATGTGAATTGCCCTGGCTGGTATAGCTTGGTGGATTGAGCACTGGCCTGTGAAGCAAAGGGTTACAGGTTTGATTCCTAGTCAGGGCACATGCCTGGGAATGCAGCCAGGTCACCAGTAGGGGGCATACAAGAGGCAACCACACATTGATGTTTCTTTCCCTCTCTCCTTTCCTTTCCCTCTCTCTAAAAATAAAATAAATAAAAATCTTTTTAAAATAAAAAAAAACCCATGCTATTGGCCATGAGGAAAATTGATTAATAAAATAGTAAAAAGAGTCAGAAACAGATCCAAGTATGTAATAATGAAACAAATATTGAGTAAAAGTGGCTTTTAATTCAGTGGAAAAAAATGTATGTTTATATAAAAATGATTTGATAAAAGATGGCTTTTCATCTGTAAGTTGTAAATACTAGGCAGCTATTTCCTACTATAAAATAAAAAAAAATCAGATGAGTTAAAGATATAAATGTACAACATTAAGCAATACAAATATTAGAAAATTAGGAACTCCTCCACACCAATGAGATAAAATTATACATATTTGACAAAAATGGTTACATAGATTAATTGGCAACTCACAAAAGGGAAAATTTAAAGGACCAACAGATATATGAAAACATTTTCAAGCTCACTAGTAGTCATAGAAGTACAAATGCAAATCATAATGAGGAAATAGAAAGTTTTCATGTATTGATGAATTTGGAAGTATCCATAAAAATTAATTGATATACAAGCTCTTTAACACTGCACTCTCACTCCTGGGAATCTTTAATCCATCACATGACAATGTACATTCAAAGAGCCTACTGCATTGTTTGTAGTGGGAAAACCAAAACAAAGCAAGACAGAAACCAATAACCACATAACAGCTGGTTAATAGGAAAATGGTCGAATATATTTATATTATAAGTGTACTGTAGAATATTATGCAATGAATGAAAACAATAAACTGAATCTATTTGTGATGTCCAACATGTCCGTGATATAGTAAATCAATAATCATTTGGTTGAGTGACTAGGAAAGTAAGAGCCTACTAAAATGAAAAATAAATGAATGGCTTTATATACAAATCTACATTGGTATAGATTTGTATGAAGCTAGAGAAAGATGTAGAAGGATAAACAAGTGATCGTTTCTATTTTTTTGTGTCTTTATTTTGTTGGTTACCATGGGAAAATGAGATTGGGAATAGGACTAGGGGAAAGTGTTGATTTATATTATGTGCAAAGATGTATGAATAGATATCCATTACAGCTTTGTTTTTAATAATGAAAAAAGTTCTAACTGTCTGTATTCATAAGTAGTTGAGTATTTTAATAAATCCTCTTACAAGTTATAATACAATATACACACAGGGATACATGTACAAAGTGACCAAGTTATATCAAACAGTTATGTATGATGATATAGATTTCCATTTATAGCATAGAAAAATATGCATGAAACAATGGACCAGTGTATAGGATACAATTATTACCAGTAATCCAATTTTGTGGTATGTTTATGCATTAAAATGAATGGAAGTATATGCACCATACTTAGCAGTAGTTTTCTCTGGGTAATGTGGTACTAGATTCTTTTATATGTTTCTGTATTTTTTTAAACATTTTGAAATCTACTTTCTGTACTTTTATCAAGAAAAATATATTGAGTCATTTAGAAAACCTCCAGACCAAAATAAAAAAAAAAGAAGACACAAAAGACCATATTGGAAATGTAAAAATTAAGAGGGGATGTGAAATAGTAAAACAAGGTTAAGAAGTATTTAAACTTAGTGAAGAAAGGTGAAGAGCATATACACTTAGTGAAGAAATACTGCTGATTGCTATGAATAGTGTCGTAGTATGGCCTGTTAGTTTGTAATATGAGCCTATCGAGAGGCCTTTGGAAGGTCTGTTTTGCATCTATTGTTACTTAAATATCTGGCCTCTTTGAATTAGCGCTCCTGTCACAGGCAGCTTAACAAAGGATTCTTCCCACATTTCACACACACATTCTTTTTCATTGTTTGGGGGTGGGGTTTCCAGTTTTCCACAGGGAGTGAATTACTTCATGCAGCTTGTACCCAAACACTTATCTCTCAAGCAGCACACCTTTCTGATAGCAGGCACATATCATGACTGAAGGCATGGGACCAACTCTGATTGACATTCCTAAAATGCCTTTTTCATGTCCCAGAAGCCAAATCTGCATTCTTTTGAGTGGCGTAGAAGGTCGGTACAAATGTACTATCTACGCTGAACGTGGCGCAGAGGGAGAAAAAAGCCACAGTCCACTTCTTTATTTAGAGTTTGCTTGAGAATGGCAAGCAACTATTTGAAAGGTCATCCCATCTCAAATAGCAGATGGATAGGAAAAAAAGATTGTGGCTTTTACAAATAATTTTTTAGGGAAAACATTTGTGAACAATTTCTTTTCTTTTTCCTATATTAAGTCATTTTTGATCTTTCAATTACTTTTGACATACAATGTTATATTAGTTTCAGATGTACACCCCAGTGATTAGATATTATATAACTTACTAATAATTTAATTGAATTTTTCTTCCCATTTCTGCAGGCAATTCAGGATAATTTTTTATTGATGAGAGAGAGAGAGAGAGGGAGAACGATTTGTTGTTCCACTTATTTATGTATTCATTGGTTGATTTTTGTATGTGCCCTGACTGGGGCTCGAACCTGCAAATCCGGCATATCAGGAAGACTCTAACCAACTGAACAGCCTGGCCAAGGCCATTCAGGATATTTTTTAAAGCACTGATCCATAGTTATCTTTCAGAGTGTTCTCCTTGTATAAGACAGCAGTATAGCATTAATTTTACCTATTTGATTATCTTTTCCTTTCGTATGCAAACAATGAACACAATAAAAGGCAAATCACTGCTTAAAAAAGAGAGCACATTAAAAAGTTTTTCAGATTTCTTTATGACTTGAAACTCTACTTTCTTATGCATGGCTGTATTTATGAAGATCAGCTTCTTTGCCTTCCTCTAAGCAAATAATTTGCACCCATGTAGCCTACTTTTGTTTTTACTCTTTGGGCACAAGAACCCCAGGCAAGGGTCACAAACCATGAGTCACAAATTTATCATTTTAATAGATTGTAAACAACCGTGACTAAGACTTGATACTAAGATATTAATATCTGTGCTAATATTTTGACTGTCTTTTTAGATAAAAATATTTGCAATCTAACTGTGCTGTTTTTTATTTAATTAATTAATTTATTTTAATTGTTGTTCAAGTACAGTTTTCTGCCTTTTACTCCCAACTGTTCTTTTTTTTAAAAAAACTTAATCTTCATTGTATTTTTTCCCATTATCATTTGGTACCCTTATAACCCCCTCCATCCTCACCCCTACACTCACAACACTGTTGTCCAGGTCCATAGTCCTTTTTCCTTTTTACTCAGTCCCCTCACCACCTCGCTCCCAGATGTCATCCTGCTCTCCATCAATGAGTCTGTCCCCATTTTCCTTGTTAGTTCAGTTTGTTCATTAGATTCCACATTTGAGTGAGATCATATGGTATTTGTCTTTTTCTGACTGGCTTATTGCTCTTAGTATAATTTTCTCCAGATCCATCTATAATGTTGCAAAGTGTAAAACTTTCTTCTTTTTTATAGCCAAGTAGTATTACATTGTATAAATGTCTCATAGTTCTTTTATCCACTCATCCACTGATGGACATTTGGGCTGCATCCATATCTTGTATATTGTACATAACACTACAGTGAACATAGGCTCACTTATGTTCTTTCAAATTAGTGTTTTGAGTTCCTTCACATATATTCCCAGAAGTGGGATCACTGGATTAAAAGGCAAACCCATTTTTAATTTTGTGTGGTAAAAAAAAATTTTTTCCACAGTGACTGCATCCATCTGCATTCCTACCAGCAGTGAAAAAATGTACCCTTTCTCCACATCCTCACCAGCACTTGTTATTTGTTGATTTATTGATGATGGCCATTCTGACAAGTGTGAGATGCTATCTCATTTTGGTTTTACTTTGCATTTCTCTGATACTTAGTAACTTTGAGAATCTTTTCATATGTCTATCTGTATGTCCTCTTTGGAGAAGTGTCTATTTAGGTCCTTTGCCCATTTTTTAATTGGGTTGTTTGTTTTTTGAGTGTTTAATTTTATAAGTTCTTTATAAATTTTGAATATTAACCCCTTATCAGATATATTGGAGAATATGTCCTCCCATTCTGTAGGTTGTCATTTTATTTCGTTGATGATTTCCTTTGCTGTGCAAAAACTTTTTAGTTTGATGTAGTCCCATTTGTTTATTTTTCTTTGTTTTCCTTGCCTGGGGAGATATATTCAATAAAATATTGCTACGAGCAATGTCACAGACTTTGCTGCTTATGTTTTCTTGTACTATTTTTATAGTTTTTGTTGCTTTTGTTTTCTCATATTATTTTTATGGTTTTAGGTCTAACATTTAAATCTTTGATCCATTTTGAATTTATTCTTGTGTGTGGTATAAGAAGGTGGTCTGTTTTCATTTTTCTGAATGTACCTGTCTAAATTTTCTAACGCCATTTATTGAAAAAAGTATCTTTAGCCCATTGTATGTGCTTTCTCCCTCTGTCAAATATCAATTGACTATAAAGGTGTGGGTTTCTTTCTGGGCTCTCTATTCTGTTCCATTGATTTATTTGTCTGTTTTTATGCTGGTACCATGCTGTATTAATTTCTATAGCTTTATATTATAATTTGATATTAGGCAGCATGCTTTCTCCATCTTTGTTCTTCTTTCTCAGGATTCCCATTGCTATGCAGGGCCTTTTGGAACATAAAAGTTTTGGAAATATTTGTTCAGTTTTGCAAACTACATCATTGGAATCTTGATAGGAATTGCGTTGAATCTATAGATTGCTCTAGGTAGTATGGACATTTTAATGATGTTAGTTCCTCCTATCCTTGAACATCGTATGTGCTTACACTTATATGTAAGCACATATAAGTGTGTGCTCTTCTTCTGTTTCTTTCTTCAGTTTCTTATAATTTCCTGAGTGCAGGTCTTTTACATCCTTAGTTAGGTTTATTACTAGGTATTTTATTCTTTGGATAGCAATTGTGAATGTGATTGTTTTCTTAATTTCCCTTTCTGTTAGTTCTTTATTGGCATATACAAATACAAATAATTTCTGGATATTAATTTTTTGTTCTTCTACTTTGATGAATTCATTTGTTAGTTCTAGTAGTTTCTTGGTAGAATCTTTGGGGTTCTCAGAATGCTTGGTAAAATTCACCCATGAATCCATCCAGTCCAGGGCTTTTGTGTGTTGGGAGTTTTTTGATTACTTCAATTTCACTATGTATAATCTGTCTATTCAGATTCTCTGATACATCCTAATTTAGTCTGGAAGATTGTATGTTTCTAGGAATTTGTCCATTTCATTCAGGTTGTCCAGTTTTTTGACATATAGTTGTTCATAATATTTTCTTACAATCCTTTGTACTTCTTTGGTGTCAGCTGTTATTTCTTCTCTTTCACTTCTGATTTGATTTATTTGGGTCCTTTCTCTTTTCTTCTTGATGAATCTGGTTAAAGGTTTGCCAATCTTGTTTATCTTTCCAAAGAAGCAGCTCTTGGATTCATTGACCTTTTGTATGCTTTTTAAGACTCTATTTCAGCTATTTCTTCTCTGATCTTTATTATTTCCTTTCCTCTGCTCACTTTGGGCTTTGTTGGTTGTTCTTTTTCAAGTTTTTTTATGTGTGAAGTTAGATCATTTATTTGAGTTTTTCTTGTTTTTTGAGATAAGCTTGTAAGCTTATCTTGTAAGCTTGGAATTTCCCTCTTAGGATTGCTTTTCCAGTGTCCCATGAATTTTGGACTATTGTGTCCTTATATTTATTTGTTTCAAACTATCTTATGATTTCTTCCTTGATCTTGTTGTTGACCCATTGTTTAATAACATGTTATTTAACTCCCATGCCATTGCATATTCTTCAGTGTTCTTCTTGTGATTGATTTCTAATTTATAGCAATGTGGTCAGAGAAGATCCTTGGCATGATTTCAATCTTAAATTTATTGAGACTTTTTTGTGTCCTAACATGTGGAGTATCCTAGAAAATGCTCCATGTGTACTTGAAAAGTATATATATTTTGCTGCTTTGGGAGGAAATTCTCCAAAGATATCAATTAAATCCATTTGATCTGGTGTGTTGTTCAAGGCTGCCATCTCCTTGTTGATTTAGTGTCTGAAAGATCTATCCATTGAAGGCAACGATGTGTTAAAATCCCTGACTATGACTTTATTTCTGTTGATGTCTCCCTTTATGTTCATCAAGGTTCGCTTCACATATTTAGGTGCTCTTGTGTTGGGTGCATAAGTGTTTACTAGGGTTATGTCCTCTTGTTGGATTGTTCTCTTTATCATTATGTAGTGTCCTTCTTTGTCTCTTACTATAGCCTTGGTTTTAAAGTCTAAGTTGTTGGATATAAGTACTGCTACCCCAGCATTTTTTTCTTTTCCATTTGCATGAAATATCTTTGTCCATCTTCTTACTTTTAGTCTGTGTGTATCTTTAGATCTGAGATGGGTCTCTTGTAGGCAGCATATATATGAGTCTTCTTCTTTTATACATTCAGCTACTCTATGTCTTTTGGCGGTAGCATTTAAGCCATTGACATTTAAGGTGATTGTTGATAGATACATATTTATGCCATTTTATTCTTAGAATGTTTCACTGTGTTTTTATTCTTTCTCTTTTCTATTTCTTCTTCTTCTTAAAGCAAATCCTTTAAAATTTGTTGCAAGACTGGTTTGGTGTTAACACACTCCTTTACCCTTTTCATTTCTGAGAAGCTCCTTGTTTCTCTTTTGGTTTTAAATGCTAGCCTTGCTGGATAAATTAGTCTTGGTTGTAGGTCCTTGCTTTTCATTACCTTGAATATTTCATTCTACTCCCTTCTGGCCTGAATGTTTCTGTTGTTAAATCAGATGACAGTCTAATTGGTGCTCTCTTGTAGGTAACTACCTTCTTTTCTCTTGTGGGTTTTAGGAACCTCTCCTTTTCTTTAAGCCTTGTCATTTTAATTATGATGTGTCTTGGTGTGTAGGCCTCTGTAGGTCCAACTTGTTTGAGACTCTCTGAGCTTCTTGGACTTGTGTAACTTTTCTGCACTAGATTAGGGAAGTATTTGGGCATTATTTCTTAAAAATGTTTGTAATCCCTTGCTAATTGTCTTTTCCTTCTGGTATTCCTGTAATGCAGATGTTGTTATTCTTTATGTTGTCCAAAATGTTTCTTAAGCTTTCTTCATTTAAAAAAATTGTTTTTCTTCTTGCTGCTCTTCCTGTGTGTTTTTTCTACTTTGTCTTCCATAACACTGATTTGAGCCATTGCTTCATATACCTACTGTTTATTCCTTTCAGTGTATTATTTATTTCAAATATTGCATTCTTTATTTCTGATTGGTCCTTTATTATGGTTTCTGTCTTTTTTAAATACTGTTGAGTATCCTTATAATCTTTACTCTAAACTCTCTATCTGATCAATTGCTTGCCTCTATTTCATCTAGTTCTTCTTCTGGAGAATTCTCTTGTTCTTTCAGTGGGGGTCTGTTTTTTGTCTTCACATTTTGGGTGCTTCTTTATACTTCCCCCGTAGTTATTACACTAATCAGTGATATAGCCTCAAGATGTAATCAGCAGCCTGGTTTAAGCACCACATTGTGGGGCAGAGTAATTACTTCAGTGGAGGCTATTGCTTCCCCTCAGGCTGATGCCACTTGGAGGGGATTCCTCTGCCTGCGAAAGATAGCTCCTGTAATATAGGGGATGACTCAGGATAGGGACCCTGGAGGCTGTTCCTTCAGATCTCTCCCCAGAGCCACCAAACCCAGACTCTCCTCAAATATCTCTAGTCCACTCTACCCTCCCTCTGCCAGAGCCCAGGGTAAGTGGCTGCAAAACAAAATTTTGTGTGTTGACCCTTTAAGAGGCTCTTTATATCTCCAGCTGACTCTCCCTGGCAGACAGAAACCCTGCCACTTTTGATAGCTGAGTATTATCTAGGTTCCTTTCGGGCTCTGGTGCTGTAGGCTGGAGAGCCTAGCTTGGGGTTTAGACCCCACACTTCTCAGGGATAACCCCACCTGCTGAAATATCCTTTCAGAACTTTAGCTGTCACCTGTGGAATCCCATTTAGCCCTCTCATGCCTCTTTTACACTCCCTACCAATTTCATTGTGGTGAAGTGGTTTTTTTTGTCTGTCTTTAGTTATAAGGCTTCTCTCCAGCTAATGTTCATTTGGCTGTTGTGGACAATTTCTCTTCAATTTAGTTGTAATTCCAGATTCATCCTGGGAGGAGGTTAGTGTAGCTTCCACTTATTCCTCCACTATCTTCTATCTAACTGCCCTGTTCTGAGTGAGGTAAGTAGGTAGTTAGATGAAATTCAGGATGCCTACTTAAATTTCATTTTCAGATAAACAGTGAATACTTGTTTTTATCAGTATGTCCCATGTAATAGACTGGAAAGTCACCTCAGAATAGAATATCCTATTTAAATAAAATTGTGAAATATAATTAAAATAGGAAAAGTACATAAGACATGCATGTACAGTGTAATGAGTAATTATAGATGAACACCTATGTGACGGTCAAGACCTATATTATTTTTAGTGTCCAGTTGTCCCCTGAAAACATCTCTGATCTTAATCCTCTTTCTAACTGTTGCCAGTGTTAGTGGTAAGTGAGGCTATTTCACAGAACTGAGAGGAGAGTATTTCACTGATCCATGCATGGGAGATTGTTGTGTGGCAAAATTTATTCAGGTGGAAAGCTGCTCCTGTGTCCCTTTTCCATCTATCGCACCATGGATAAAGTCTAACCATGTCTTCAGCAAGGCTGAAACAAAAGTCAGTGTCCAGAGTTTCTGTGCCATATTAATGCCTAATCCTGTCCAGCCTTTCTTACCATCTGGATAGCTTAGCTTGTGTTCCCACCTGCAATACTTTACTGCAGTATCCAGGCTCCTACATTTGGAGTCTGTGTAGCCATCCATCACACAGCTGCTAAGGTCACATGGTGACAGAGAGAGAACACTCTAGAACATGTGGTAAGGGCAGGTTCCAAGGTGAGAAAGAGATCTCTTTTTTGTTCCCTGGGATTATATTATTTTGGGCTTAGAGAAGACCAGGAGCTTTTTAAAAATAACCAATCAAGTTCCCAAGCTTGCATGAGCTTCTGATGAATGTGCTCCCTAGCCAATGTGTCCTCTTCCTAGGTTAGACTGACAGGCCTCTGAAGTCAAGTTCCTCCCCCATGCTATTTTGTCTTCTATTACACATGTACTTATCTTCCTCTCCTCTCTCCAACAACCCAGTTCTAGGGAGGGAAGGATGGGGGTGTTAATTCTTGGAACAATGCTGCAATTCCCCTGGAATGTGTGAAGCTATAGCTTCCTGGTGAAGCAAATAGGCTTATGCTCTCCAATTGATTATTCTTAACAATGTCCAGTTCCCTTTGCTTTCTTCCTTGTTAATAATAGCCCACTACTTACTGTCACATAACCACATTGGATATACTCACTATCCTGTCCTGTGCAATTATCATTCCCTTGCATTTCTTTATAATTTTGTCATCACCAGACTTTTAGTCATTATAAGTCTGGCATATTTTAAATTTTACATCAGTAAAATATGCCATATATATCTGTAAACGTAAAATATTAATAATTCAATCCAATGTGGGGGCAAACACTAGTCATCTTGACTTTCAATTATGAGACAACCCTATTAAGCTTGAGTTACTTGGGCTATTTATGTAGCAAAGACTAAAAGGTTGTCATTTAAAATCTTTAAAATAAATCTTAATTAGTTCATGGATTTAAAGGTGCCATAAATATTTATATTTTTTAAAACTCCCCCCTCAAAATGTTTGTTCTCCCAACCCTCACTGATTTTCCAGATGGTGGGGCCAATCCAGTGATATTTTCACTGGGTTTCTGTTTCATTGATATCAGTTGGAGTAAATTATATTGCCAACCTGTCTAAGGTCATAATGTTCAGCCATAAATGGATAAAGAGCCTTTTGATTTATTATTCATGTAGATAACAATACTCAGAATGACTAAAGCACATTTCCTTTTATATCATAAATTTTGTCTGGTGACATTTTAAAACTGTCTTTCAAAGCCCAGTCCTCTGATCCATGGACTCTCTTTCCTTTTGTTAATGGTGCCATATTTTGCTTTCCTCTTTTCTTTTTTCTACTTATTGCTGAAGATGGCACATTTTCTAAGTTGCTTTGAAGAGCAACTATCACAAGAGCAAAAATAATAAACAGCAATTTAAAAACAGGTATCTGAGTGATCTAGGAAATAGACAATTGTACATGGCAAGCACTTGAGCTCAGGGGTGATTTATTATTCATTTGGTTGTGGTGAATATTCATGGTTTGCATGTTAAATTAGACTTATCGAGATCTTTATTTACCTTAAGAAGTTTGGGAAGTTGTGTTGTTAAAATTTGGATTTACTGAAATACACTTTTCAATACATAAGCAGATAATTTTCTGTCTAGGAGGAACCTTTAAAATGATCTGGTTAAATCCTCTAGATAATGTATATGAAAACACTCAATGTCCTGTAAAAACTAGACTGACACAGAGATTTTATAAGAAGACACATTGTGATAGGAACATGGTTTGTTTTCTTCCTTCCTTCTTTCCCTCCTTCCTCTACTTCTTTTCCTTTTGCCCACCCCACTTCCCAACCCTCCCCACTATCCTCTCTTCCTTCTTTTTTGCTTATTTAAAAACAAAGGACCAGTTACTTAAAGAAAATCTTGTTCAAAATCTCACTATGTAAAATAGAGTTGCTCAGGTTTGAACAGAGTGGAACCATGCCATAACTTCATCTTCACTCAACCACCTGGAACCTCCAGAGGACCACTACAGAGCCCTCGGTTTTCCATGATCAGTTTTAAAACTGAATAAAGCTGAATAATTTATTTATCAAACATATTATGTGCCAGACACTCTTCTAAACATTTTTTAAATGTCAACTCATTTAATCCTTAAATCAGTCCTGATATGATTATTGTTATCCTCATGTTATAGATGAGGAAGGTGAGGCACAGAGAAGTTACATAGCTTGCCCAAGACCATCTATGAAATGGCGGAGCCTGGAGAGTTTTGTTTCTGTGTCTCTGTTCTTGTCCAGAAAGCTTAGCAGCCTCTTCCTAGCAGCAGTAGCAACAGCAACAGCACCAGCAACAGCAACAGAAACAGCAACAGCAGTTCTATTCAACTTTTGTTAGAGGTTGGCATTGTGCTAGGAGCTTTACATGTACCGTCATAGCTGAGGTTTACAAAGCAACCAATGAGGCAACAGTATTATCCCCAGTTTGTAGATGCAAGAATTAAAGAAAAAGAAGTTGAGTAGAATTCCTGAGAGGGGCAAGGCCAAGATGTGAACTTCATAGTTTACTTCAGAGCCCATCCTCTTAACCACTTGTTTCATAAGCTTCCATAAAAATGAAAACATTTGCTGGATTTTAGAGTTATGATGCTTTTCATTTTCTTTCATAATGGGTTTACACTGGCTAACGCTGTGAGAGAATATCTATATTCTGATGAGTGGTCCTCAGAATGTAGATATGCTATATCTATATTAGCTCCAGGACAGGATCATGCCCAGGGAAAATGCAGCATCTTCATGTTGCTGAACTATGTCCTTATGGTTCTCAGATTTCCCTTCTACTCCTTCCCAAATTAACCTGCTTAATTTCCTCAGTATTCGTTACAGCTCTCAAGTAATCATCCTTACTTGACAAAGAGTAACGGTTCTCCTCCTAGGTGTACCTATCTATGTTTTGACTTAATCCTCCTGGAGATGAAAAGGCTTTACTCCATTTGATGATTTTAATGGTGGAAATGTTAGGCCCTATTGAAGACTAATGGTAGCAGACCCTTCTCCCTATTCACTGCTGACCCCGCTAAAGGGCTGTGCATCCAGTTGTCTCCAGCACGCAGGCATATGATGATTCTTATACAAGGAGCAGTGAGAAGCAGGATGGCCTGTGTTATAGAATTTGCAGATGCTCATGCTTCTTTGAACCGTGGTGTGCTTTGGCCCTTTATCCTGTGGGCAGGAAGTCTGTAGCACTGGCTTAAGAGAGGAGTACTGGCTGCTATGTGGCCTGCAGTGCTGGGGGGTGGAGAGGAAGGCGGCGTTAACTTTGTAATAATGTGTTTCTCTTAGGAAAGTATAGTTTATTCTTAGAACTTAATATGGTTTTGTCAATCCTCTCTTAATATTTACCCATGACTTTAGTCTCCTGAGTTAAATCTTGGGTAAACAGAGTGATTTCTAGAGACTAGTGCACAGAGAAATACTTACTTGGGCAAATCAGAACATATGGAAATCTTGCTCCTGCTAACCTCCTATCAAGATAGAAACATTTTAAAATGTGATTCTCCCACAAGGAAAAGCAGTAGTACACAAAATTAAAAAGAGGCTATGGTTTTGCCTGCTTAAAGAATAAAGAATTCTTAAAGATAAAAATAGATGCCCACTTTATAAAAACATAACTAACTAAGTTTGCATTCACTCATAAGGGAGTGAGTTAGGAGAATTAGCACCTTACCCAAGGAGGAATTGAAGAGTACCTGAAATTAAATATGTGTGTGTGTGTGTATGTAGTTGTAGCTATAGTTTTATATATATGATCAAAAACTAGTTCTTATAGTCAACCTATTTTAGATTCCCTTAGAGTATTCTACAAACCACAAGTTTAGTGGAACTAGAATGAACAGTTTCAACTGGTGGTTCCCTTGAGCTGTGTCTAGAAGAAGGAAAGACCTGTAATCCTTTGGCTGCTATCTTTTTCTTAGTTCTGAAACATGCAGAGGCTAATTCCAAAAATGAGCAAAAATTTCTGTACATTGTGGGTTTTTTTGAAACACTAATTTAATAAAGATTACTTTTTGAACATTTACATGGAGAATGCGAATAATGGTTGGCCAAGGAGATGGTCATGTATTAGTTTCCTATGATTGCTGTAATAAATTGTCACAAATGTGGCTTAAAACAACAAAGGTGTTTTAGTGTCTTAAAGTTCTGGAGGGCAGAACTCTAAAATGGGTATCACTGGGATATAATCAAGATAACCGCCAGGCTGAATTGTTTTCTGAAGTCTTTAGGGGAGGATGTTTCCCAGCTTTTTCCAGCTTCTAGCTGTTGCCTGCACTCCTTGGCTCGGGGCCGTCTTCCATGTTCAGCTGCAGCGATAGCCAGTCGAGGCTCCCTCATATTGCATCATTCTGACTCCAACTCTTCTCTGTCTCTTCACATTTAAGGACCCTTGTGATAACATGGAGCCCACCCAAGTAATAGAGGATAATGTTCTTATTTTAAGATCAGGTGATTAGCAACTTTAATTCCATCTACTACCTTAATTCTCCTTCACCATATAAACTAATCTATTTACATATTCTAGAGATTAAGATGTAGACATCTCGATGGGGCATTATTCTTCCTACTACATGGGACAATATATTTTTGGAATGTATTTGTCAGTATCTATCAAAGTTAAAGCACTGTAGCTATGCTGAAGGTAAAGTGGATCCTGGGGTGGTTGTTTTTCATATTCAGATTGGACCCAGATCCAGGCACTGGTACTAGGAAGCCATTCTTTGTCAATCCAAGGATATCCGCCAGATGGAAAACCTGCAAGAAGCTGGAAACTGGGATGTAAATTATGCAAACCGTTTATGGTCCAGGTGTAGGGGCTTGGCAAGCACTGATTCTTTCATGATAAACTAAAAATTAAAAAAATCATGATGGACAAGACAAAGAAAACCGTGTCTCAGAGATTCAGAGTAAAAGTTGACTTCCAGGATGATTTGCTTGGGAATATGAAAAAAATTATAGAAGTTTATCATCCACAATAACCTTAGGAAACAGAAAGAGAAATGAGAGAATAAACTCAGATTAAAATAAAGTAGGATGGGTTAGAAAAGGGGACTCATTGGTCAAGAAAACATAGTAAAGAAACCAGAATGCCATGACAAGATTAAAATTTGTGCTAGAAGCTGAAACAAAATTAGCATTACAAAATCACTAATGTAGAAGAAAATTTGGAAAATCCTGTCAAAATAAAAATATTATAAAATTAAATTAATGAAATAGAGAAGGTTAAAATATAGAAGACAGAGAACAAAGACTTAAGCACTAGAACCAATCTAAAAATTATAGATGTTCTTGAAGTAGAAACAATTGGAACAGAAGTAGTAATCAAAGATTGAAATAATAAAGTAAAACCCAAAACCCTCAGTATGCAAATTGAAATGACTTTCCAGTCTCCAGGAAACAATGGAAATGGTTCAGTACCATTACAACTTGGCGATTTCTTTTTAGAATTACAGAATAAAAAAAAATTCTTCAAACATAAAGGCAGAGAAAACAATTTACTTTACCTAGGAGCAAAACTCAGGCTGCCTGTTTTTGTTTTTGTTTTCTCTGCCACACTGTAACATGTGAGTTGTGACTATAAATACTATAAAATTTTTTCTTGAAACAGATTGGGAGAATGTACCCAAGAAAGGTCAATATAGTTAAATTGTCTTTAATTTGTAAAGTAAAAGAAAAAGATTCTCAAATGTGCAAGAGAAAAGAAAACAGCACCTTCTTGATAGAGAAATAGCTTAAGGGTATATGTAGCCCAGGTTAGTGCTACTCAGAGAAAAGTTTAGAGCCCAACAACATCAGCACATCTGGGAACCAGTTAGTACAGATTCTGTGGAGCACCCCCAAAGCTCCTAAAGCAAACTCTCTAGAGATTAAATGAAGCAATCTATGTGTTAACAGTCATTCTAGGAGATGCTTAGATGTACTGAGATCTAGGAAACGCTAGTCCAGGTTACTGAAAGAGAAATCCAATTTAAAATTTAGTAACAGAGAATTAAATGGTATTAGGAGACTGACCCATTAAATGTAAAGTGAGATTTAAATAATTGTACTTCAATTATATCACTGTATGAAAATGTAAAGTAATAGTTTTGAAAGATAAAACATGTAATATAAAGTAATGCTTTAATAGGTATTAAATATTTAATATAAGTAATAACAAAACCCAAGATCATATTTGCAGAGCCCAGGAATAAGCCTGTAATAAATCCTAATTTTTCTACAGGTAGATTCAGTAACTCAAAGCATTTGAAAGTTTTAAAGTGTACTTAATCATTCAACAAATATTAGTACTTTTTGGTATACCAGGTATTACAATTAGAAATAAAATTAGGATGAATGACTTCCAAATCAATGGGAAAGAGAAAAGAATGTACAGCCTGGTCTAAATTACTATGTATGTGAAGAAAAAAAATAATAATGGTGAAACATAAACTACATAACATATAAAATAATCACAGAAGTACAAACAAGGATATTATTTATGCCAACACAACTAAATAACATAAGCTCCCCTACTGGGAAAAAAGACAAATCCTCCATCTGAATACTGATGTGCAGCAAGAGTGTATTATAATCTATGAAAAGCCATGGCTTCAGTGTCAGCATCCTTTGATTAAGTCTTACCACTGCCACATGGTACCTGAACAACCTTGGGAAACATATTTAAGTGTTTGGTTTTGAATTTTCTTACACATAAAATAAGAATGACATTTTTCATGGACCTCACATGTTGAGAAGAACAAATGTGAATGTGAAAGCATATTGTGTAACTGTATCACATTATAAAATGATCATTAAACTAGCCTATTAAAATATAAAGACTCTCCATTGTAGCTAAAAAGTAAAATCTAACCATGGGTTATTGAGAAGAGATTTGTGTAAAACTAAGTGACTCATCGAGGTTAAACAAAAAGTGGTTGAACAATATTTAGTAGGAAAAAGCAAACTAAAAAAAATGTGATCTTGGCAATATTAAACAAAATAGAATCAAAGATGTAAAAATATTAAATGTGATCAAGGTGGTTATATTTTCTTTAAAATAGTTAGACTTCACCATGAAGATAAAACAATCTTGAATTTTCATTGACATGGTAACAGCCTGAAAATACATGAAACCAGGTCTGTTAGAAATAAAGGAAACAAATCGATAGAAATAGAATTATTGTATGAGACTTTAATATACTTTTATTAAGCTTTCATGGGTCAGATGAACACAGACTACATAGAATATCTTAATAATCTAATAAAAGTGATTTAATAAATATTCATTGAACTTTGTTCTCTAGAAATAAAAAGTACCTTTTTGTTTTTTATGGAGCCATGAAGCATTTAGAAAAAAATTGATCACATATTATAGGATACCTCAAAGAAAACCAAATTAAATTATGAAATATAAAATGTTTACAAGCTACATGCTCTGCCCACAATAAAATAAAACTAAAAACTAATAACAAAAAAAAAATAAATGTAAATCTGGACAACTTGGAAAACAGTAATACCAACAACAAAACCCCAAAACTGCTTCTAAAGAACTCTGGAAAGAAGAAATAAACCAGCATTTTCAAAATGATATAATTAAATCCTTCAAACATCCAAGAAACGTAACTAAAAAACAAACAAACACAAAAACATTAAAACTGATGAGTTCAGTAAAGTATGTAAGATTCCACTGTAGTATTAATAGATTTTTTATATACCCATAAGAAGCACAATACAATAGGATTCACAAGTAAACTAAAATGTACTGCTTCCCATTGGGCTGAGTAAACCCCCACAGATAACAACTATAAACAGTGGCCAAAATACAGAGGGAAACAAACAAACAAAAATAAAAGCAATGCCTCAAAGGGTCAGTAGAGCAAACAAAGGCAGGTACATTCTGAAGATGAGTTGTCACCGAGTAGAGCATGTAGGCCTGGGTTAAATTTCCCACCCTGAGGTCAAGCTGTGATACTCAGTGCCACATAGGATAGCTAGAACTCCGATAGGAAACCCACACTCTTCCTTGCTGGAAGAACCAGAGGACAGAGTTTGGGGCAACTGTAGCTATTGGAAAATGAGGGTGAGTTTCAGAAAAAAGTCAGGAAGAACCACAAATTCTTACTATAAATTTTGTTCAAATCATTGCCTAACCCTTCAAACATGCATACACAAAGCAGACTACAAGCAGTTAGTAAATTAGATAGATCAATACACATTTTCTCTATGAAGATCGGAGAAAAATGATTTATAAAACACACACCAGAGTTCCATAGTCTTGTGAGGTAATAGCAAAAATATTAACATACAGGCAATTAATTGGTGTCCTAAGAAGGAAAGAAGATAGAGAATGGGGCATGAATTTTTAAAAATAAATACAGCCCTAAACTTTTCAAATTTAGTAAAAGGGACATATTTGCATATTTACAATGAGGCACAACATGATCAACCTGCTGAAAATTGAGGACACAATATTAAACTCATTAAGTGAAAACCAACAGAGTATATGTAAGGAAACTACATTTCAAAATAGTACCAACCTATAAAAGCTAGAAAATAGTGGAACAATATTTTTAATGTGCTGAAAGGAAAATAAACTATCAATTCAGAATTCCATGTCCAAGGAAAGTATACTCCAAGAATGGAGGCAAAATCAAATTGCTTTCAGATAAAGAAAAACAGAAAATTTATTGCCAGCAGACCAACCTCTACTATAAGAAATGCTAAAGGAAGTTCTTCAGGATGAAAAGAAACAATAGATAGAAACTGTATCCTCAGGTTAGAATGAAGAATATTGGGAGTCATAAATAATAAGGTAAATAAACGATCTTTTTCCTCTATTAATTTCCTTTAAATACACATGTCTATTTAAGTACAAATAATTACATTGTCATGTGGGATTTATAATGCATCTACTTCACATGACAACCTGAATAGGAAGAGATTTTTAAGTAGGCTTTTTAAATAGACAGTTACAAGCTTTCCATATTTTATATGAAGTAGTATAATAACTTCAGGTAATTTGTGAAAAAGAAAGGTGAGGTTGAATTGCAGGCAATCTGTGTAAATGTGAACTCTCATTCCTAGAACGAAAGAGAAAGTATGTGTGCGGAATGGAACTTTGCAGATACTTACTGGCCCACATGTTCGATAGGTGGAAATATCACCTTTTTCTTTTTCTGTATGGACTTTAGATCAAGCAATCTCTTGACAAAAAGCAAAATGGCTTTGATTAACCTTCAAATTGAGCACGATTTTCTTCTCTTGTTTATTTTTATTCCCTAAGTAACAGCAGATAGCAACTACAGAAAAAGAAAGAGGCTGATATTTAGCGTTTATTCTTCTGTCATACTACGTACTTATAGGGACATTTAGGAAGTCAATTTAAATTGTAAAGATGTACTAGTTATTTCCAGCAAGTTTGGCTTGGGGATCTAGTATGGTACTAGAACTAGACTCAGGAAGCTGACTGGAAAGGAAGCCAAGAATGCATGAAGAAATTTGTTAGTGGGCAGTTCAGACTCTGGAAAGGGTCCTGGAGTTGGGGGAGTAGAATACTGACACCACTCTGAGGCAGGGTGGACTGAGGGGAGACTGAGGTGTGTGGAGAGGTGGAGAGGACAGATCACACAATCTGATAGGAGACAGCACACAGAATAGAAAAATCATGAACTCTAAATCTGTAAATCATACATCTGAATGTTCATACCATGTCCTGCTGTGTGACCTTGAGCCACTATGTAAGGCTGAAAAGAGGTCCCTAAAAAGTGTCCATGTCAAATTCATGGAACATATTAACGTTACCTCGTTTGGAAAAAGGATCCTTGCAGATATGATTAAGTTAAGGATCTTGAGATGAGGAACTCATCCTGGATTATCCCAGGGAGTTCTAAATGCCATCATAAGTATACTATGAGGGAGAGGCAGAGTAACCTTGAAACACAAAGAAGAGGGGAAGGTGATCTGACTTCGGAACACTGGAGTGATGTGGCCTCAAGCCAAGGAATAGCAGCAACCACCAGAAAGTGGAAGAGGCAAGGAGTGGAATCTCTTGTAGAACCCCAGGAGGGAGCAGGGCTCTGCCAACATGTCAGTGTCCTCGTCTGTAAAATAGGGTCATACCAGCTATCTGTGTTGTTGTCAGGGTAAAATGAGAAATGTGCAAAAATGGAAAAAGAAGGAAAGACACAAGCAAAGAGAAAAAGATAAGGAACATACTAGGAAAAAATACAGGCACCCTTGGTTTGATGTAATTCATAGCTGGTGATCAGATGTTTCACTAAGTGGTTTCCAGGAGATAATTTTCCATAATTTTAAGTGAGAAAAATGATAAGGTATTATATGTCAGCCCAAGCTCCCAACCAATATCCTGAAACATAAGTAAAACACAGTAAAATGACCATAATTGAACAATGAGCTATCATCTTAGAATTTAAAATACCTGAAAAAAATATGTCCCTTATCCACTAACAATTAATAGGGCTTTTAAAAAAACACTTGCTTTGTATGCAGTAACTTTTCTCACTTACTTTGCTTCCTTCTGCATAATTATCATCAATATTTTATCAACTCTTCGGGGACTCCAACAGTAAGCAAAAAGAAGTAAATGTGAAAAGCACTCTGGAAACACTTACAGTTCAAGCACCCAGTGCAGAGTGTGGCTCACGCCAATGCTGAGGGTCTTTTAGCACCAGTGGTGTCAGAAATGCATCTCTTTTTGTGTTGACATTCAGCGTGCTTCTCAAAATATCTACATATGATTCTGACATTCTATTGAATGTGTTTAGAATGTATCTTGAAGATTTTCTGGTATATCATTTTGTCAAAATTTTTATATTGAGTTTTAGTGTCATAAATCTAAATTTTTCTGTATGAACTTTAGCAAAAATATATGTTATAAAGTCTGTATTTTAAAAACCAAGAAGCATTTTACCAGGAAAATGCTACTCTGGCAACATTGTATAGGCTATGCCTATATTTGTGGAATGTTTAACAGCAGAGAATTAATATGAAGTGTACAAAGAGCTAACATAAAGAATCAAAAATTTAAAAAAATGAATAGAAGAATGTCTAGGATTCTGAACAAACAAACTAGAGAAGTAAAAGAAATGGCCAATTAATGTATGAAAGACTGTGCAACCTAAAAAGTAATCAGGAAACCTAAATTAAAATTATTATAATGTAACTTTTTATATCTATCCAATTCACAAAATGAATTTAAAGATTTCATAATAGAAAAGGATGGTGTGGTTATGGAGCAATGGGAATTCTCATTTGCGGGGCAAGCTGGTACAGCCACTGTGGAACACAGGGTGGCATCGTCCAGAAAAGTTGGGTGTATGTGCTACTCCCGTGACTCATGTGCCCAGGGAGATGTCTACAAAATATTTATATTAGCATTTCTTCTTGTAATTCAAGGAGACATCAATACTCACCTAAGGCTAATGAACAAATATAATGAAATATTTGTACAACAGATGATTTTTGAAAAGCAAAAAATAATGAATGCAACACACATTAATGGAGAAAAATCTCCAAATATTATTGAGTAAAACAACTTAAAAGACAAGTTGCAGAAAATTGCAGCATTATAGATGTCACTCTATAAAAATAGAAAACATGCAAAACAAAATTGTTTTCATCTTCTTGGCAACTGTTAAATATAATGAAAGTATTACCGTGACCTGGAGTTGGTAGATTCTTCTGTGGTGAAATGGTATGAAGGGTTAGCCTCCCTAGAAAAAAAAAGCTTTTATAGTTTTTGATCTAATAACCTAAGTTCTAGAAATTTTAAAGAAGGGTATAGAGAAGCCGACAAAAATATATTATTACAATTGTATATTATAGTATTTATATAATAATTAAATGTTCTATTAAATAATATGTCAGTGAGTTGGGGAGTTGTTAAATAAATTATGACACATACGATAGCATTTCAAAAATCTTTTCAAAATTGTAATTAATGTCATGGGAAAATACAATATAATTTTCAATGTAAAAGGATGTAAAATTATATTGCTATATAATTTATTTGGTTTAAAAATCAACAAACAGCAAAAAGTGGAGGCATACATAAATAAGACTGATAATATTAAAACATTATTGGTGTTTATCTCCGAGTGCTAGAATCATATGCGATTTTAAAAAGTGCTTTGTTGTAATTCCAAATTGGGTGTGGTTGAGAAGATAGTCCTTCCATAATCATATCTAATAGCTAAGTTGGCCTTTTTCTAAAATGTATAGGGCTTAATGTGGATTATGGTTGCTTTTCCCAACTACACAGAATCTTACCCTCTTGCCGTTTTTGCTGTCTTCCCATTGCTTGAAATACGAGGATGGAATTCCATATGAAAGTGCTTAAAGGGGCTACAGGAGGTAATCTGGGTCGGAGGGGAATTGTGATGATTTAATGAGATAATGAATTAAAAAATCACCTAGCACAGTTCCTGGCACAAGTCAGTGTCCAACCATTAACATTATTATCATTGACTGATTACTGATATATTTTATTTTTAGGACCCCAAAACATTTACATGTTACCTACTACTAGGAAAGTCCTAAAGACAGAAAACAGTAAGATATTTATTGTGCCACCAATATGTCTGAGATAGGAAGAGTTTGGGTTAAGAGCAGAAAAAATAAAAGGCAAATCCTTTTCTTAAAAAGAAAGAGCCTGCCAATGGCAGACTGGAGTAACTGAATCAGTGGCAATGGGAAACGGTAAATCTTTTGCAGCTTTGTTAGGGTCATCTATTTACCACTCCCCTGCCCCAACCCTGGGCTTTCTTGTGCATAACTGATTCATGTGTGCAACTTGCAGCAGGAAGGGCAAGATAAGGGCTTCAAAACTGCTAAACTACATTTTGAGGGTATTTTTGAGAACTCTTTCATAGAAAAATCAGCCAGTTACATGGCCAATCAAGTTACAGAGCTGATATTTGCTAATTTTGCATTTTGTTGAATGGTAATATATAACATAACTTGTGATTCTGCAATAAACCTAGCTTTTCTTACTTTTTTTGCCCAACAGATTTGCATATATGCAACATGAAATTGCTAGATGAAAATAGAATTTTGTTCCAAAAGAGACAAAGGAGTAAGAAGTGTGATTTTACATGCCAAATAATGTACCTTACTAACTTGGATAATAAGTGTCTTTGAAGAGAAATGTAGTTAATTGCATCTGATTTAGGTCTTTTCTGAGTAACTTTTTTTTAAAGGCAACAAAACAAGCATAAAGTAGTTTCATCTGTTTGGGTGATATTTAGGGGTTCATGCTGGGAGATTGTGATAGTGACACCTCCTAGTCCCTTGTTGCAGTTTGCACGCATAAAGAGGTATTTACAGCAGATGGTCAATACCAAAACCTATTTGGTCTTCAAAGCATTTCCAGGAGAGGTTGTTGGCATTTTCTCATTTTACCTGGCATCTGTATGACTGTGGATAGTAACCATATTAAGTTGTCGTGTAACTCATTTTGGTTACATTCTCTAGGTAACACATTAGGCATTTTTGCCTATCTTGAGTCCTTCATTCATACCCTGGTGGACCGTAAACTCCATAATGAGACTGCTTCTAAATTGTTTATCTCTGTACCCTCATCTGGCAGCAGTCAGCAAAAACATGTTGAAAAAAGGAAAATGAACCTAGTAGTCTTATCCATCCATCCATCCATCCATCCATCCATCCATCCATCCATCCATCCATTACTCAAAGTGTCTGCTGACATGAAGTGTGAGTCTTCGTTTCCTTTGTTTTGGAAGGTGATCATTTAAGTTCACCACTGAGCAATTATTAGATACACATGGTAAAAATAAATTGCCTTTGCTGGGTGGCTCAGTTGTTTGGAGCATTGTCCCATACACCAAAAATTTGTGTGTTCAAGTCCCAGTCAAATTACATACCTAGGTCATGCGTTCAGTCCCCAGTTGGGGTGTGTACAGGAGGCAACCAGTCGATGTTTTTCTCTCACATCAATATTTCTCTCTCTCTCTCTAAAGTCAATAAACATATCCTCAGGTGAGGATTAATTTTTTTTTTAAATTGGAGGTGAAGTTATAATCTAATAATGTGCAGAGGGATTACATGAACCATTTGGAAACATCTCAGCAAACTTGAAAGGGGGCATCTAATCTCCTGCTCCCTGCTCACCATCCTTAGCTGTTATTCACATTTGCTCCGCTTGAACGTATTCACTATGTGGTAAGCTGGGAGCTGTCTTATCTTTTTTGAGACGATCTTTAGAGAATGATATAATTAACTGTAGCCGGTTTAGATGGCTTACCTGTACTTAAAGCCGTAACTTTAATATAAAAGTAATAAATAAAGAGTTGACAAAGAAGAAGAGTAGTCCTTGAAAATCTCTGAACATATACCCTACTTCACTTTTGAAAAGGGACACTGCTTAATCTCAGCTTATTTGAGGTTTTTTTTTTTTTTTAAGTTCAATTAGCTGTGGGTTATCTCTTACTAAAATGTGTAGAAGATAAAAACAGTTTGAAGAAAATTTATTTCAACCAGAAGCATTTATAATCCAGTATCATTACTAAATGCTATTGTTCTTGAGAAGCTCTTTGATAAGATGAAGTCAGAGTGTGCCACAGAGACAGATGTGGTTCATTGTAAAAGAGAACAGTATAAATGGCTACTTAGGTATGTGGTTCAACCAGTACATAATTAGCTCTGGGGAAGGGCCAGTTGTGGAGATTCTGCTGGAAGCAGGTAAGTTAGATCATTTGAAATTTTCACATAAGCTGCAGACTTCACTGAAAAAGAATTCTAACCAATTGATCTTCATAGTTTTTGAAGAGAAAAATTGTGGAATAGTTTGAGCTTTCCTCTCTTCTCATCTGACCTCTTCTGTTTCTTGTACAGAGACATTAACTGTCAATCAGATATCCAAGAACATGGGAAAACAAGTAAGAATAGGAAGCCTGGCTAATGCACTTAAGTATTAGCCACTATTCATGTGTATGATAAGGATGGTGGAGAGAAATAGGATCACTTGTAAAGTTCAGATGTTAATGGTAGCATTTTAATGTTCATGGGCAGTGATTGTAGAGCATTGAAACTTCTGCTGCTGGCCACAGTGAAGTGTCTTGTACTTCTTGACTTCCTTTAACGAAGGACTATAAAATTAGATATAATGTACAACACAACTATTTTCAGGAATTGGCGAACAGGCAAAGTAGGACTTTGATCCTTGAGAGAACGTAAACACTTCAGGTTGGCCACAAATTCATTTTTTTCTTTTCTTTCTTCTTTTGCCTAGGAGTGTATTCACTAAGCCAGAGAATAAAGAGGTAAAGCTAAACATGAGGTGGTGGTTTGAATAAACTAAGGACTCAGAGTTTATCATTTGAGGTTTTGAGGTTGCTGGAATTAGCAGAGTAGGGTACTAAAGGAAAGAGAGGTGCATGGGACCTAGAAGTGTGCATCGTGATTCTTTTGTAGGTCATTTTCTGAGGAGTTGATATAGGTAAAGTGGACAGTACTCCTTGAGGGCTAGTAGAGAGTGGCCACTGTGTGGTCAAGAGGCAGATAAAGGTAGTAGAGTTGGGACGTGTTGGAATTCTAATCTAGCCTGGGAGGAGAGACTCCACTGAACACCTGGGCATTGAATTGAAATCCCAGAAGGGCCAGCTTTACTAAATGCTATTGTTCTTGTGAGAATAAATTACTAGAGTGATGCCATGTTTCTGGGCTAAGGATAGAATCAAAATATCAACAGCTCTGC
>PVKM010003791.1:28418-55562 GCA_004027735.1 Carollia perspicillata
ATTTATGTTACATAAATTACTTTATTATTGTTCAATTGCAGTTGTCTGCATTTTCTCCCCATCACTCACCTCTACCCCATTCAAACCCACCTCCCTCCCTTGCTTTCACCCTCCCCCTTGGTTTTGTCCATGTGTCCTTTATGGTAGTTCCTGAAAAACCTTCTCCCCACTCTCACCTCCCTGCTCCCCTCTGCCTATTGTTAGATTGTTCTTATTTTCAATGTCTCTGGTTATATTTTGTTTGCTTTTTTCTTTTGTTGATTATGTTCCAGTTAAAGGTGAGGTCATATGGTATATGTCCATCACCACCTGGCTTATTTCACTTAGCGTAATGCTCTCCAGTTCCATCCATGCTGTTGCAAAGGGTAGGAGCTCCTTCTTTCTCTCTGCTGTGTAGAATTCCATTGTGCAAATGTACCATAGTTTTTTGATCCACTCATTTGCTGATGGGCATCTAGGTTGCCTCCAGCACTTGGCTATTGTAAATTGTGCTGCTATGAACATTGGGATGCATAGGTTCTTTTGGATTGGTGTTTCAGCGCTCTTAGGGTATAATCCCAGCAGTGGAATTGCTGGGTCAAAAGGCAGTTCCATTTTAAGTTTTCTGAGGAAATTCTATACTGTTTTCCATAATAGCTGCATCAATCTGCATTCCCACGAACAGTCACTAGGGTTCCCTTTTCTCCACATTCTCTTCAAGACTTGTTCATTGATTTGTTTATGACGGCCATTCTGACCAGTGTAAGGTGGTATCTCATTGTGCTTTAATTTGCATCTCTTTGATAGCTAGCAATACTGAGCATCTTTTCATATGTCTCTGGGCCTTCTGTATGTCCTTAGAGAAGTGTCCAAGTCTTTTGCCCATTTTTTAATTGAATTTTTTATCTTCCTGGAGTGGAGTCATGTAAGTTCTTTATGTATTTTGGAGATTAAACCATTGTCTGAGGTATCATTGGGAAATATGTTTTCCCGTATAGTTGGTTCTCTTTTCATTTTCATGCTGTTTTTTTTGGTCACGCAGAAGCTTTTTAATTTGATGAGGTCACATTTGTTTATTCTTTCCTTTATATCCCTTGCTTTAGGGAACATATCAGTGAAGATGTTGCTGCATGAGATATCTGAGATTTTCCTGCCTATGTTCTCCTCTAGGATTTTAATAGTATCATGGTTTATATTTAAGTCTTTTATCCATCTTGAATTTATTTTTGTGTACGGTATAAGTTGGTGCTCGAGTTTCATTTTTTTACACATAGCTGTCCAGCTCTCCCAACACCATTTGTTGAAGAGGCTATTTTTACTCATTTTATGCTGCTGCCTCCTTTGTCAAATACTAATTTGCCACAGAGACTTGAGTTTATTTCTGGGCTCTCTGTTCTGTTCCATTGGTCTATGTGCCTGCTTTTATACCAGTACCATCATGTTTTGATTACAGTGGACTTATAATACAATTTGATAGCAGGTATTGTGATCCCTCCTGCTTTGTTCTTCTTTCTCAGAATTGCAGCAGATATTTGGGGTCATTTATGGTTCCATATAAATTATTGAAATGTTTGTTCTATGTCTGTGAAATATGTCATGGGTAATTTAATAGGGATTGCACTGAATCTATAAATCACTTTGGGTAGTATGGCCATTTTGATGATGTTAATTCTTCCAGTCCTTGAGCATGGTACATGCTTCCATTTGTTTGTGTCTTCCTTAATTTTTCTTCAATGTTGTATAGTTTTTGGAGTATATATCTTTTACCTCATTGGTTAGGTTTATTCCTAGGTACTTTATTTTTCTTGTTGCTCTATCAAATGAGATTTTTCCCCCTGATTTCTGTTTCTTATATTTCATTGTTGGTGTACAAAAATACCTTTGATTTCTGAGTATTAACTTTGTATCCTGCTGTTTTGCCAAGTTCATTTATTAGGTTGAGTAGTTTTTGCGTGCAGTCTGTATGATTTTTTTATGTACACAATGATGTCATATGCAAACAATGACAGTTTTACTTTCTTCTTTCCAGTTCGGATGCCTTTTATTTCTTTTTCTTGTCTGATTGCTGTGGCTAGCACTTCTGATACTATGTTGAATACAGGTGGTGAAAATAAGCATCCTTGTCTTGTTCCTGATCTAAATGTGAAAGCTCTATGTATTTGTCTACTGAGTATGATGTTGGCTGTAGGTCTCTCATATGTGGCCTTTGTTGTGTTGAGGAATGCTCCCTCTATTCCCACTTTACTTAGTGTTTTTATCATAAATGGGTGCTTTTAGCATAAATGGTGCTGTACCTTATCAAATACTTTTTCTGCATCTAATGGTATGATCTTATGATTTTTGTCTTTTGTTTTGTTTATGTGGTGTATTATGTTTATTGATTTGTGAATATTGTACCATCCTTGCATCCCTGGGATAAATCTCACTTGATCATGGTATATGATCTTTTTAATGTATTGCTGGATGCGGTTTGCCAATATTTTGTTGAGGATTTTAGCATCTATGTTCATCAGCCATATTGGCCTGAAGTTTTCTTTCCTTGTTATGTCTTTATCTGGTTTTGGGATTAGGATGATGCTGGCTTCATTAAAAGAGTTTGGGCATCTTCCATCTACTTGAATTTTTTAAAATAATCTATGGAGGATGGGGGTTAGTTCTCCCTTAAATGCTTTGTAAAATTCTCCTCTGAAACCCTCTGGTCCAGGGCTTTTGTGTGTTGGCAGCCTTTTGATTACTGTTTCAATTTCATCAGCTGTCAGTTGTCTGTTCAGGCTTTCTGCATTTCTTTATTCAGTTTTGAAAGATTATATTTTTATAGAAATTTGTCCATTTCACCTAGGTTTTCAAATTTTATGGCATATAGTTCTTCATAGTAATTTCTTACACTCCTTTGTATTTCTGTGGTGTCAATTGTAATCTCTCCTCTTTCATTTCTGATTGTGTTTATTTGGGTCTTCTCTCTTTTTTTCTTGATGATCCTGCTTAAAGCTTGCTGATTTTGTTTATCTTTTCAAAGAACCAGTTCCTGGATTCATTGATCCTTAGAATTGTGCTTTTAGTCTCTATGTCATTTAATTCTGCTCTGATCTGGGTTATTTCCTTCCTTGTACTTGCTCTGAGTTGTCTTTGTTGTTGTTCCTTGAGTTCTTGTAAGCATAGGATTAGGTTGTTTATTTGAAATGTTTCTGTCTTTTTTAGGTGGGCCTGTATTGCTATGAACTTTCCTCTCAGGACTGCCTTTGCTGTGTCCCATAAGTTTTGGATTGTTGTGAGTTCATTTTTGTTCATTTCCAGAAACTTTTTGATTTCTTCCCTAATTTCATTCTTGACCCATTCATTGTTTAATAGCATACTATTCAGTCTCCATGATTTTGAGTGTTTGGGGTTTTTCCTTGGGGTCAGTTTCTAGTTTCAGTTGCTTGTGGTTGGAGAAAATGCTTGATATGATTTTAATTTTTTTTGAATTTGTTGAGGCCTGTTTTGTGTCCTGTCATGTGGTCTTTGAAAATGTTCCGTGTGCATTTGAAAAGAATGTGTATTTTGCTTCTTTGGTATGAAAGGCTCTATATAGATCAGTTAAGTCCATTTCATCTAGGGCATTGTTCAATGCCAAAATATCTTTGTTGATATTTTGTTTGGAAGATCTATCCTTTTTTGACAGTGTGGTATTAAAATCTCCTATTATGATTGTGTTGCTGTCAATATCTTTCTTGAAGTCCTCTAAGATTTTCTTTATGTATTTGGGTGCTCCAATTTTGGGTGCATATATATTTACAATGCTTATGTCTTCTTGTGGATTCTTCCCTTGAGTACTATGAAATGACTTTCTGGATCTCTTTTTATGGCTCTTCTTTTGAAGTCTATTTTGTCTGATATGAGCATTGTTACCTCAGCTTTCTTTTCCTGTCCATTTTCTTGGAAAATTTGTTTCCAGCCCTTCGCTTTCACTTTGTGTAGGTCCTTTATTCTGAGGTGGGTCTCTTGTAGGCAGCATATGTGTGGGTCATGTTTTCTTATCCATTCTGCTATTCTGTATCTTTTGATTGGGGCATTTAATCCATTTACATTTAATGTTACTATTGATAGGTACTTATTCATTGCCATTTTTTCCCTAAATGACAATGAATAAGTACCTGTGTTCCTCTCTCTTTCACTGTTTTCCTTGTTCTTAAAGCAAATCCTTAAGCATTTCTTGCAGAGGTGGTTTGGAGGAGATATATTTTTTGAGGCTTCTTTTGTCTGGGAATCTCCTTATTGGGCCTTCCATTTTAATTGAGAGCCTTGGTGGATAAAGTAGTCTTGGTTGCAAGCCTCTGGTTCTCATTACTTGTAATATTTCTTGCCGTTCCCTTCTGGCTTGGAGCATTCCATGGAGAAGTCAGCTGCTAGTCTTATTGGGGTTCCCTTTTATGTTACTTCCTGTTTTTCTCTTGCTGCCTTTAAGATTCTCTCTTCGTTTTGTAATTTTGCCATTTTAATTTTGATTTGTCTTGAAGTAGGCCCCTTTGGGTTCCTCTTGATTGGGACTCTGTATTTCCTGGATTTGTGTGACTTTTTCTCTCATTAAATTAGGGAAGTTTCCCATCATTACTTTTTCAAACAGGTTTTCTATCCCTTGATCTTCTTCTCCTCCTTCTAGTATCCCTACTGTAGAGATATTATGTTTCATGTTGTCCTGCATTTCCCTTAGCCCCTCTTCATTCTTTCTGAGCCCCTTTTCCCTTTCTTGCTCTTTCTATGTGTTTTTTTTTTCTACCTTGTCCTCCAGCTCACTGATCTGATCCTTTGCTTCATCAAGCCTTCTTTTCATTCCTTCTACTGTGTTCTTCAGTTCGGAAATTGTATTTTTCATTTCCTCTTGGTCCTTGTATAGTTTGTATTTCCTTTTTCATGTTGATATAGTTTGCAGTGAGTTCATTGATAGTAACTTAGAGGGATTTAATTAAAAATACATTATGAAAGAGAAAACAAGGGAAACCAGTAAAAAATGCAATTTAACCAGTCAAGAGAGGAAGACTAAACAGAAAGAAGAGAAATACAAAAATACTAATAAAATGAATGATGTAAGAATAATGAAAAAAATAATAGAAATATACAATAACTTGCAAGTTCTCTGGAGTAGCAAAGTGAAATTTGTCTCACTGTCTCAGCTGTTGGGGTGACCCCTCTGTGGGTCCAGCTTTTGTCTTTTGACAGTTCCAAGTTTTATTGTCTTACATGTGGCAATTAAAAAAAAAAGAAGGAGTAGAAGGAGGAAGGAAGAAGAGATAAAACGGGAGGGAAAGGAAGAAGGAATAAAAAACAAGGGAAGAGAGAAAGAAGGAGTTAAACAAATAAAAATACTTTAAAAAAAGTTCCTGTTGGTTTCAAACTGGCCAAGCCAGTTCTGATGGTCTTCTTGGTTGCAGCAGGCTGAGAGGGAATTGGTTTTGATTTTCTCCCTTCCTGAGTGGCACTCGATAAGCCTCCAGCCCAGTTCCTCAGTTTGCTGCTTGGCCCCCAGTTCCTGTCTGTGCCCAGCCTAGGCCTTCAGTCCACCAGTTGTGCTGTCCTCGAGGTGCACCAATTAGGGGCAATTCACACACCCCTTCTTGATTTTTGCTGTTCTAGATGCTAGGGACTCTCAGTGCCCCTTCAGTCTATTCAGTCTCACCACTTTGTTATGTCTTTCTGGGGATTGTTGACTCCCTGAGCCCTGCAGTGCTGCTCTGCGGGGGCATCTTCAACTTCCTCTTAGGGAGCCAGTAGGCCATGGCTGCCGCTGTAGATGGTGGTGCATGCCTCCTCTGCTGTTTCTCCTGGGGTGCAGGGGTTGGGTGCGTGCTGCCTCTGGGCAGCAGGGTTAGGTGCACTCCATCCCAGGCCATCTGATTTTTCTATGTCCTGTATAATTTTTGGTCTCTAATCTTCATATATGCTGGGGTACTGTTGGCTCTTCACTCTGTTCCTCAGAAGATCAGCTAGGGGTTTCACCCATGTGTGGGGGGAAGTGGACTCTTCTCCCACCTATCTTCCCACCATCTTCTTCCTGCCCCATTTATAATATTTATCAATAGAAAGGAGCCTGAAATAATCCAAATATGGATTTTAATAGAGCAATAATTATATGATCAAGGACTTAAAGGACATAAACAAATGAGAGAAATGATAGAAAATAGAAATCTCTTAAAAATAAATATTAAATGAAAAAAGATCCAAATAGATATTTTATAACTACAAAGAATAACTTCTGAAGTAAATATTTACTAAACTGCTTTTACAGAAGATTAGGGATGATAAAAAGAGTCTGTAAACTTAAGACAGATTAGTAGAAATTATCAATTTAAAGAATATAATTTAAAAAGAGAGGAGAAAAATAAAGCTACAATGACCTTCCGGACAAGAGCAAGCAATCTAATATTTGTATATTTGGAGTCTCAAAAAAAAAAAAAAAAAAGACGTGAGAGAATGAAGCAAAGTCATTTGAAGAAGTAACTACTCAAGTTTTTCTAGATATGGCAAAAACATCACCTTGCAAGTTTAATATAATTAGCACAGCTGTAAAATGAAGGAAGAAATGAAAGCTATACAAAGTGAAATAGAGAAAAATATACAAGGAACCAACAGTGAAGGGAAGGAAACCAGGACTCAAATCAATGATTTGGAACAAAAGGAAGAAATAAACATCCAATCAGAACAAAATGAAGAAACAAGAATTCAAAAAAATGAGGAGAGGTTTAGGAACCTCTGGAAAACTAAATGTTCCAACATCCCAGTCATAGGAGTGCAAGAAGGAGAAGAGGACGAGTGAGAAATTGAAAATTTACTTGAAAAAAGAAAGGAAACTCCACCAATCTGGCAAAGGAAACAGACCTACAAGTTCAGGAAGCTTGAGAGTCCCAAACAAGTTAGACCCAAAGAGGAACACATTAAGACATATCATAGTTAAATTTCCCAAGATTAAAATAAGGAGAGAATCTTAAAAGCAACAAGAGAAATGGAGACAGTTACCTACAAAGGAGTTCACATAAAACTATCAGCTGATTTCTTAAAAGAAACCTTACAGGCAAGAAGGAGCTGGAAAAAAGTTTCAAAGTGATGAAAAGCAAGAACCTACACCCAAGATTACTCTATCCAGCAAAGCTATCATTTAGAATGGAAGGACACATAAGTGCTTCCTAGCTAAGGTAAAGTTTAAGTTCAATATCACCAAGCCCTTATTACATGAAATGTTAAAGAGACTTTTCTAAGAAAAAGAAGAAGATCAAAACTATGAACAGTAAAATAACAAACTCACAACTATCAACAAGTGAACCTAAACAAAAACAAAAACAAACTAAGTAAACAACTAAACAGGAACAGAATAATAGAAATGGAGAACCCATGGAGGGTTATCAGTGGGGAGGGAGACAGGGGAGAATAGGGGAAAAGGTATAGGTAATAAGAAGTATAAATGCTAGGTACAAAATAGACAAGGGGAGGTTAAGAATAGTATAGAAAATGGAGAAGCCAAAGAACTTATATGGATGACCCATGGACATGACCTAAGGTGGTGGGGAAATGCTTGTGGGAAGGGGGCTTCAGGACAGAGAGGAGTAAAGGTGAGAGAAATAATGGGACAACTGTAATAGCATAATCAATAAAATATACTAAGAGTAGAATAATCTGTAGAATATAAACTTTCAAAGTAAATAAAATATACATTTTAAATTAAAATATTCTTAGCAAATTAAAGCATAATAAATACCAAGAAAACTATACCTAGGTCTGTCATAGCCTAACTGTTAGACTACAAAGAAAAGCTGTCAAGAGAAGGGAAAAAAAAGCATAGAGGAAACAACAGTAAGGATTTTCCTAGACTTTTAAACAAAAATTATATAGACTAGAGGACAATGGGATGATGTGCAGAGAGAAAAAAAAAGCCAACTCATATTTCTAAGTCCAGTGAGTATAGAATTGTTTCATAAATGAACAATAAATGAAGGTTTGTTATCTAATCTTAAATTAAACATCTAAAGAACTGTGCTACTAGCTGACCTGCATTATATGAAATGCTAAAAGAAGTATATGTAAAGGAAAGTGATACCAAATGGAAATTCGGACCCATAGAAAAAAGAACATTAGAAACAGTAAATATGTGGACTGATATAGTTTGAAAGACCTTGTTTTTGTCTTTCTTAAGTTTTTAAAGAATAACTTATATTGTACTGTGTGGTTTATAATGTACATAAAAGTAAAATATGTGATACTGATAGTACAATGGACATGAGAGTAGTAAGTGAAGTGATACTGTTGTAAGAGTCTTATATTTTAATGAAATGGAATTATATTAGTTATAAGCAGTCTCTGATAAGGATGCATATTTTTAGTCCTGGAGGAAACACACACAAGTGAACTGCGAAGAGATGTCATTAAAAAGCCAACAGTGGCAGTAAGATGGAATGCTAAAAAAAAATACTCATCTTAACAGAAATTAGAAAAACAAAGAAGAATAGGGGGAATTTTGATGCCACAAATATTAAATGGATATTCAGATAGTAGATTCAAAACCCAACCATATTATTACATAAATGTTAATGGGCTTAACACTCCAATTAAAAATCAGAGATTGTCAGTATGAGTAAAAATGAAAGACCTAACTATATGCTGACTACAACATATGCACTTTAAATATGAGACACAAAGAGTTGAAAGTAAAAAGAATGAAAAGTATATATTGTGCAAAAACAAATTTTTATAAAGTAACCGTGACTGTAGTAATAAGATGGTGTAGATTTCAAGACAAGGGGGTTTATCAAATAATGATAAAGGGGTCAATTCATCAAGGACATATAATAATAAATGTTTACATAAATAATAACAAAGCCTCAAAATACAGGAAGCAAGGGTAGGTTTCCTCCCAAACATTATATTATGAAAGAATAAGCATACAGCCCTGGCTAGTATAGCTCAATGGATTCAGCATGGGCCTGTGAAGCAAAGGGTCACCCGTTCAATTCCCCATCGGGGCACATGCCTGGGTTGCAGGCCAGGTCCCCAGTAGGGGACACATGAGAGGCAACCACACATTGATGTTTCTGTCCTACTCTTTCTCCTTCCCTTCCCCTCTCTCTAAAAATAAATAAATAAAATATTAAAAAAGGAATAAACATACAGGAAAGCTGGAGAAATTTTACCATGAGCTACCTGTATAGCCACCATCTGGAGCCTACCATTAACTTCTTATTGTGCTTGCTTTATTATTTTTCTACCTATCTTTCTCCCTTCTTTCTGTCCATCAGTTCATCAATTACATGTTTTTGGAACTGCTCTGTGAAGTTCCAAGGAGTGTGTGTGTGTGTGTGTGTGTGTGTGTGTGTGTGTGTGAGTGTGTGTGTTTTGGAGGAAGGCAATGCTCTAGGAACTGCTGCCCATTTGACCAGAGAATTTATGCTTTTTTTTTCTGTTATTCTATTTTATATTTTGAGTTCCTATTCAGATTTTACTGAGAATATAGTTTTGCAGCTGAAAGTAAAATATTCATAGCTTTCATTCAAAGGCATTACAAGAAGAATCCATTATCCTCATCTAGTTTAGCATAATCCACAAATTAGACCATGTATTCCTTGACAACTCTTAGTGGATGTACCCACTTTGGGAGGCCTTAGTGAGGACAGGGACCATCCTTCATTTTGAATTCCCTTTAGGTCCAGGCCCACAGCAAGCATTCAGTGTATCTTACAGGATGAATTCAGGTGGACAAACTGTTTATTCTGAAAATAATATTGTATATTGTGGACCCACCTATGGGACTATGATACAAATTGGACAGTTCTTCACTGGCTCTTGGCTGTGTTTATTACCAGCGCATAATGGGACTATTTATGTCCAGAATCCATGGAGGCCATTTATTAATTAGAACAAGGGCATACATTCACTCTGCTTAGCCCAGCTTTTACTCCCTAATATACACCAACTCAAAAATACCAACACTGAAGTATTGCTTGCTTTTAAATTAACAGACAAGTTTGAAGACAACTTTGGAGTCTGAGAACAAACATCAAATAAGTTCTAAATACCAACACTTAGCTTTTTTGGGGGGCCCATCCCCAAAATAGGGAAGCCCTTGATAGCTCACTTCATGTTTTCTGATGTTCTGTTTCCACTGGTAACATTCTCTAGGAGGGCCCTGTATGTGCAGCGTAACAAGTAAAGGAACATTTTCTACACAAAATGTGCTCAGAAGAGTTGATGAGCTTATGGAATTATTTTATCCTTGGGGACACAGTGGATGACATTTGTGTCCCCACTCTACAGAAAAGAGGCATTTTGAAGTAAGCAAGGTTCTCTTAAGCACCCCATAATACAAGATGAGGTTTTCAGGGAAAAGAGCCTCATTCATTCCATTCCTACCTCAGAAAGCTGAGCAGCATGTGTCCAGGCTGAGTTTTCTACTTTTAGAAGACTTATTTTTTACTTGTCGAGAATGCAGTTCAGTGGAAGAATTATAGTCTCTCTCACACTATACCCTAAAATTAATTCCAGCTGGATTAAAGCAATAGCTATATAAAATCAGTCATAAAAAAGCAGAACAGAAATGTGTATTTATTCTAACTACAGTGAGAGAAGACCTTATAAACTTAAAGGCAAGAAGAAGAACTCATAAAAGAAAAGAGTAATAGATTTCACTCTATTAAAAATGAAAACTTCTGTCTGTCAAAAATCAAAATAAAGCAAAAAAAATGGAGGTAAGTTTATGCAGCAAATATAAGGGACAAGTACCTAGGAACCTTAAAAGACTGAGAGCTAGAAGCAATTGATAACAATAATATGACTGCAAATGGGAGGCCGGGCATCAGTATTTTCTATCCTAATGCCCTCATTTCCAGTTCTTTGCTGTTCTGTGGGAGAACTCAGTTTCCCAAGGTCTCTTCTCGCTTGTTATCCATCAGTCCTACTTCTGTACGCAAGCAGGGACCTGACCTCACATTCCATTGCATTCCCTACCTAGAGCACTCTAACTCTTAAATGCAATCCTTAGTAATGTTTCTATGAACTTTAAAAATTTTGGGTTTTCCCAGTGCTAGTCCCGCAACATTTGTTATTAATCATCAGTGTTTCATACTCATCTTTTACTGGAGATGTGATGGTTTCATTCCTGGAAAGAAAATGTCATGTTTCCCTTTTTGACTTCTCACCTTCTCTGAGTGCTTGAAATGTGTGTGTGTGTGTGTCCTCAAGAATATAGGTTAAAGGAGAGGAATATAGGAAATGATAGTAGGAAGGTCTGTTCCAGAATTAGCACATTTTCTAGTCTTCTGGAAGCAGAAAAATGAATGTGATGACTGGAGGAACCTTATGACTAAGTGAGCATGTATTCTGAGCCATGTTTCAGTAATCGCAATGAGCAGGATTCTCACTGTTACTGCGCTGACCATTTACAGGGTGGGATGTAAGTCATGCTTACATTCTGCCAACTACCACCCTCTTAACAGGTAGGTCTTGCCCCATTGTACAGCTTCAAATAAAATATACGTAAGCATTCATTCACGCATGCATTCAAAGAGCTTTTAAGGGAGAACCTACTCTGTTCAAGGCACTGTAAAATATACAAATAAAAATTATTAAGTTTTAAATCCTAGCAGCTATAGATGTACACAAACAAATGTAATGTCAAAAATGGTTAATTGTCATAAAAAACATGAATGGAAATATATGATTAAAAATATAATTGGACTTCTGGACCAACAAAGATGATGTAGACTTACTTTTCCCTGCTCTTCTCACTAAGCACAACTATGGACTCTGTAAATGAAGAGAGATGACTAAATGAGAACTCTGGAACGTGATGAGAAGGTGAGCTGTTCTGAGACCCCCGGATTAGAAGAGCAGTACAGCAGCAGGGTGACCAGAGTCCTTCTGCCCAAAAGAAGAAACAGCCCAGACCAGGTGTTTCCTGACTCCCAAGTCAGTGATGGGAGGAAGCCCAGGGAGGCTGATTTCTTTTCTTGGTGGACTGAGGATCTTTCTGGCAACATCATACATGTTTGACACCAGCAAGGGGGATTAATTAAAACTTCACCAAAAATACTGAATAGTTGGCCAGAGGAAGTGCTGTTCTTCCCCACTGGGCCTGACACTCTCCTTTCCAACAAGAAATACTGAGGTCAGCAGGTGGAATAGCAAGAGACTCCCAGCTACTGCAAGTGGACTAATCTAGGAAGGCACTTGTCCTCTACAGGCCTCAGGTGCTTCTCACTTGCCTAGAGGCATTGTAACAAGCAAGCAGAATCTAAGGGGGATGCAGCCACAGTAGGTGGCCCATTCCAGGAAGCCTCTTTGTCCCCATATGGCTAAAAGACTTCTCTCTTGCTCAGAGACACCCAGGCAGCTTGGGACACTGGTGACAGTTTCTCACCAAATCCCTCTCCCACCAAGAGAGCCCTGCCTGAGGCAGTGGTATGAATGAAGGGATCAGTGCGAGTCCCAGTATTACAGATAAATCGAGCTGACCAAAATAACATCTCTAAGACTGTGGACATTCAAGTGCCATTGGAACCACAGCCCATAAAAGTAGCCAACACCCATGTGATAAAAGGTTTAATTGGAACCAAAGTCTCCTAACATAATAAACAAAATATTCAGGATGCAATTTAAAAACCACTAATCATACTAAGAACTAAGAATATTGCTGATTGAATGAGAAAAAAACAACTGATACCACACCAAGATTGAACAGGTGTTAGAATGATCTGATATGGATTTAAAAGCAACTGTCATGTAAATGGTTATCATACAATTACAAATTTTTCTTATATAAATAAAAGTAGGAAATCTCAGAAAAAATAGAATTTATAAAATAACTGAATAGAAATTAAAAAACTGAAAATTACAATAACGGAAATAAAAACATTGCTGGATATTCTCAATAGTGGTTTAGACATGAGAAATAATAGAATTACTGCACATGAGGAGAAAATAGTACAATCTACTCGCTGTGAACAAGAAAGAGAAAAATAGGCTGAGAAAATGAATAGGACCTCTCTACAATAACGAAAGGTCCAACACTCATAACATTGGAGTCCTAGAAGAAAAGGAGAAAAATAATGGTCTAAAAGAGTGTTGGAAGAAATAATGGCTAAAAAATTTCCCAAATTTGGTGAAATACACAAACCTATAGATCCAAGAAGCTGAATGAATCCCTAACATAGTAAACCCAAAGAAATTCAAGATGCATCATAATTAAGCTTCAGAAAATGTAATCCAAAGAGGAAAAAATCTTGAAAGCCGTCATAGAGAAATGACACATTACCTATAAAGGAATACCAATTCCAATGACAGTGATTTCTCATCTTATACAGTGGAGACCAGAAGAAAGGGACACAATATTTTTCAAGCATTGAAAAAATTGTCAATGGTGAATTCTGTATCTGGCAAAAATATCTTCTAGAAATGAAGGAGAAATAAAAACATTCTTGGATGAAGGAAAACTGAAAGAAGTGGTTGTTAGCAGTTCTACTCTTTAAGATTGGCTAATGGAAGTTCTTCAAACAGAAAGAAAAAGATAAAAAAATGAAATATTGGGGAATATGGAAGAAGGAACAATGAAAAGAGATTTATGGATATATACAGTAAACCATTCTTTTCTTTATGAGTTTTACAAATCGTATTTGATGATTGAAACAAAAATTGTAATACCACCTAATATTGAAGTCAATGATATTTAAAAGTGGAAAAGGTAAAGAAATTTAAATGGAAGTGAGGTTTCCACACTAGTAAAATGTTGATACTAGTAAATTATGATAAATCACATATTAGACTATGAAATGCCCAGAGCTATAAAAACTATACAAAGAAGTACATCAAAACTACTTTAAATCAAGGTGAAATTGTGCCTTGGCTGGTATAGCTCAGTGGATTGAGGGCAAGTCTGTGAACCAAAGGGTCACAGATTTGATTCCCAGTCAGGGCACATGCTTGGGTTGCAGGCCAGGTCCCTAGTAGGGGGAGCATGACAGGTAACCACACTTGATGTTTCTCTCCGTCTCTTTCTCCTTCCCTTCCGTTCTCTCTAAAAATGAATAAATAAAACCTTAAAAAAATCAAGATGAAATCCTAAAAATGTTGAAGTAATTTACAGGAAGCAAGAAAAGATAAACAGAGAAGAAATTAACATCAATTTTACACAATCTCTTCCAGAAAACAGAAGAGGCAGGGACACTTCTCACTGAGTTTATGAGGCTACTATTATCCTGACACCAAAACAAGATGAAGACCATAGAGATAAAGTAAGGAAGGAAGAAAGGAAGGAAGGGAGGAAGGAAGGAAGGGAGGGAAAGAAAAGAAAAGAAGTAGGTGGAGAAAGAGAGAAAGGGTGGGAGGGAGAAAGAATTATAGTCCAATAGGTTTCGTGAACATTGGCATAGAAATAGTCAACAAAATATTAGCAAATCAAATCCAACAATATGTAAAATGAATTGTGTACCATGAACAAATGGAATTTATTCCAGATATGCAAGGGTGTGGTAACAAAGGCACAATATGAAGGATCCTTATGGTGATAGAACTGCTAAATATCTTGACCGTGGTGGTGGATACATGAGCCTACATAGGTTTTAATATATAGAACTTAATACATACACATGCACACACACATGGACATGAGTGCCAGTAAAACTGGGCTTTGGGGGAACTCTGAATGAGCATGGTGTATTACATCCATGTCAATGTCCTGGTTTGCTATTGTGCTATGCTTTCGCAAAGTGTTACCACTAGGGGAAACTGGGTGAAATGTACAAAGCAACTCTGTATTATTTCTCAACAGTGATTTCAATTAAAATGAAATGTATAATATGCTTAAAAATTTACTTATATATCCATTTCATATATATTATATATATCATATATATATCACTCTTTGAGCACTTATGTGCACTGTTTTAATGACTTTATATCAGTAACTCTATTTAATTCTCAAAAAACTTTATGAGGCAGGCAGCAATATTATCCCAGTTTTCAAATGTGGAAATCAAGGCACAGTGATATTAAGCAACCAGTCCAAGATCACAAAGTCCAGTAAGTCGCAGAACCTGGTTCAGAAACCAAGATTTTGGCTCCAGCATTCACAGCACTAACTAACAGGCTACCCTCTCTTTACAGATTACTTATAGCTGAAGGCATTAGGAAGAACTTTATGGAAAAAAATGGCATTTTCAGCTTTCTTAAAGGGGAGAGTATTATCTGACACATATATAGCATTAACTGTACTGCATATATTTGTTGAATCACTAAGTGACTTAACTTATTTAAACCATTAGATGATTCCTTCTGTCTCCTAATATCTGCCAGCAACCCAGGGTTTGCAAAATGAGAAAACGAGGGACCCAGGGCAATGAGCTCATTTTACTTTATTGCAGCATTGACTTTCTCCCAACCAAGGTCAGTGTTCCCAAAGGCAATCTCTTGGTATTCAGAGCAGGATAATTCTTTGTTGTGTGGAGATAGCAAACACATTGTAAAACTTTTAGCAACATTTAGAATGTCTCCCAAATGTCAATATTGCCCCCAGTTACTGGGACATTGAAGAAACTTCACCAGCTCCTCATTTCTTAGTTTCCCCTTGGTCAAGAACCTGTGCACTTTGCTTCTCTCTGGTTATCGGAGCTCCAAACATCCATGCAACAGAAGTGTGGGATTCACATGATTCAGGAAGGACATGCCGTCTTCCATGCTGGCACAGCTGCATGCATGCGACAGGAGGGAATAGAACTCCTTTGCCTTCATGGTGGCTCTAAGCTTCAGTTTGAATTGGTCTAAATTGTTCATTTCACTATTTTTTGGATCTGATTTTCCTTCTTGATGGACATAAAGAAGTTCCCCACTTCAGAGAAAAGCTGCTGAACACATACCATATAGCACACCCCAAACCAATCATTACAATCTCAATAGAAAGAAAAGTATCTGAAAGGGGGAAGTATTGATGGATTATTTATGTAAAGGTGAAAAATTTCTTGGAAGGGCAATTTGCTCTAGGTGGCTGACAGGAAAACAGCAGTGTTATGTTGCGTTGCTAAATCTGAAAGAATATACTGAACATTGGAAACCTTTCTAATTGCCTTTGTGGAAAGGCATCAAAGGGATCTGAAACAATCTGTCAGAAAGACACTGATGCGAATGTGCTCCTCCCCAGGGACTGGGTCTGGACGTGCTCAGGAGGGCACAGTTGTCAGCTTGAACTTCTCACTGTGAGACTTTTGGGGAATACTCATGTGCATACAAAGAGTGGGGAAAGGCAGGATTTCCATTTCAGGTTTTGAGTCCTGGCTGTTTCTTTCCTTTTCCTGTGGAGAGAGGGGAAGGAGGTAAATTGAACAACGGGTTGCAGAGGTACCCAGATTCATTTGGGAGCCAAACGCCCCACACCTCATTGTCTTGGCCCATGGTGGCAGATAAGCTGTCCAGCTGTGAGAACAGGGAGAACAAATCTTGCCCCCAGTGATATAGTTCTTTGAAAAGAACCTGGGCAAAGTTTGAGGCTTGCATAGAAAAACAAAACAAGTGATGACTTGCATAAAAAGTGGAAACTCGACATCACTTTTCCATAAATCTAGCTCCAGGATTGGATTTTTGTGTAAACAGAGAGCCACAGAAGTGTACAAGGACACCATCCAAGGTAAAACCAGAGGTTCAGAGGCCCAGTTTCTGTACTCTGCTTGAATTTCAGATGAGATAAAACCAGCAGCTCTGCTACGTTGCAGTGCAAAAGCTTACATGGCTTCTTGAAAAAAGCAATTTATTTTAGATTACAGCACAGCGGCTATCATTTAAACTGCTAGGGACTGTAATTGAACTCAGAACCAGCCTTCTCTGTGAACACAGGGTGCAGTAACACGTTTACCCCAGTTGTTCTAAATAACATGGATGCCAGGCCTTCGAGACAGACGGGCATGGAAGCCCAAACGTCGAATCACTAGTGTCTTGAAAACATTCGAACAAGGAGCCCATGAAAACATATATTCTGGGAAGTGTACCTAGCTGGCTATTCAAATGTGCACTTACTGTCCATTTTGGGGGATATTAATATGAAACGGCTAGGTGGCAGCAATCGAGAGGAAATGAGAGAACGTACAATTAGCACTAGGGAACATTTTGTTCAATTTCCATCGTATCTAGGGTTGTGAAGAAAGGAGCTTGCGAGGGTTTGTGTGTAGGGACAATCCAGGATAAAGAAAAGAGTCCCTCTTGATAAGGGATAATCTTTGATTTGATAATGAAAGGCATGTGCTTACCCTCCAAACTCCAGAATGTCATCCTGTCATTAAGTCCTAATGAAAGCTTAATTGTTCTGTTGGGGGGGGGAAATGACATGTTTCATTTCCACACACTGCATTTGCTCCCTCTTTATTATGAATAAATCTAGTTATATGAAACCCTCTCTTCCTCTGGAGTTGTCCAGAGACTCAGAAGGCAACAATTCACCCAGGCTCAAGTTTATTTATTTTGTTTTTATTGAAAGAGCTTGTCACAATGCCCATGCTCTTTTTATGACTTTCTTTTTTGTTTTGTTTTTATGAAAGCAATAACCTGTGCATAGTTTACAAATCAAATAGTTTTTGAAACACTTATAATGAAAAGTAACAGTTTCCAACTCCATCTCTCCCCTCTTGTTGCACTCCATAAATGCAGCCTCTGTAACCCATTCCTGGTTTATCTCCATATAGATAGTTAATATTTTATCCATTTTATGTGCTTCATCTACTGATTTTCTTTTAAGAAAGAGAAGGACTTAGCTTACGTAACTCAAGTTTTCACATTTCTCACTATAACATGACATTATTCTCAACTTCCATTGGTCTTGCCACATCTAAATTGTATTAAAGCTCCCCTTATTGATCCATCAGTCTAGTCAATATCTCTTACGTCCTCACCGGAGATGAGATATGAGCTCTCAGACCCTTCTCTTTACTATTCTTCCTCTTCCACTTTTCATTCTCAGTCAGCTGTACCATTATTTTTGCTTTGTCAAGTTTCACTTTCATTTGCTCTGTCACCAAAGTGGTATTTTCTTTATGATTTTTATAAAGTTGAAAACAATGCAAAGGATTTACATAATTAGGACTTTACTAAATTATTTACTGCAGACCCAATTGGTTTCTATGGTTAGAGTGTCACAGCTCCTGTGATACATGCGAGAGATTGTGCCTGGAGTCAGGGTCAAATAGGTCCTCTGCCTTTCTTGTTTTGTCAAAATCATTCCATCTTCTAGTGTGTGTAATATATTTCAAATATTTCTTAGAAAGTTACTTACTTATTTATCTGTCTATTTATTTACTTACTGGAATTTCTCATGTGCTCCTGCCTTTCTGGAGTGTGTGCCTTAATCAGACCACATTTTTCAAAGCTCATAATCATACTCTCTGTTCTCCTGGTTCTCCCTCTTTCCTGTAGATCTCCATTTCACTCTCATCTCCATGGGTTGTTCTCTAGACCTGCTGAACAGAAGTAGCCTGGGATTCCCCAGTTGCTCTCCTAAGTTGGGTTCACTCTTTGCTGGATCCAATGGGCTTTCTCTCATTGACTTACCTTCAAATTTTGCTAGTAACTTTCCAAGAAAGGGCGAATGGTAGGTAAAATATGAGTCCTTGGAAATTTGTGATTTTTCAGTTTACCCTCAAACATGATTGATAGTTTGGGGATAGACTTTTCCATTGAAAAGAATTTTCACTACTGTCTTTTAGCATCTAACACTGCTACTGAGAAATCTGATGTTACTTTGATCCTTACTGTTTTATAGGCTACTCTTCCCCCATTTGTGTCTGTGTGTGTGTTTTTAGTAGGCTGTTAGAAATTTCTCTTAAACCTTGGCTTTCTAACACTTCACAGTTAATTCTCCTTGGAACTGAATAGATTCCTCTCTTAAAGATTCACATCTCCTTTTATCTCTGGGAAGTTTACTAGTGTAATTTAATTGATAATTTCCTCCTCTCCAGTTCCTTATTTCTCATTCTGATACTCCTATTAGCCCACACTTCGTCCTTCTGGGTTAATCATCTGTCTATCTTACTTTTTCTCACATAGTTTGTACTTCGTGTGTAGTCTAAGAGATTTTTCCAGCTTTGCCATCAAGCTTTCTATTGATTTTTCTCCAAGCAATCATATAATTCCCAAGATACTGTTTCTTTTGAATATAATTCTGTTTTTGTTTTGTAGTTACCAAATCTCCTCAAATCATTCTGGAAGATATTAAATACATTTTTAAAAAAATTTGTATATTTTTCCTAAATTGCATTGTTCCCTTGGTGGCATGTTTTCTGTTGTTTTGCTTGCTGACTTTCTTTTTTTGTTGTGGTCTTTCTTGGCATGTTAGATTCCAGGTCATCTGTGGTTTGTATGATGAAATGAGGCAATAGAAGGGTTGTCTGTGAGCCTTCAACAAGTGGATGACCTTGCACATGGCCTGCTTGAAGGCTGCAGTTTAGACTGTGTGCATGGCTCAGGGGGAATCTGACTTACAGAGTGAGGCTCCAACACTCATGAAAAGTGCCCTGCTTATTCTCCAGGCACATCTTTATTGCCTTGAACCTAGAGCTAAGCCAGTCCACATGGACAGCCACAAGAAAGGACAGTCACTGTTACATGTACTGACCTGTAGTGATGCCCACCCACTTCTTTCATCCTCTGTTCCACCTGCTGTTTCTGAGACCTGAGTCTTTTGGGGGTACTCTCAGGCAGGTCTATTCTCTCCTTTGCTGAAATCCCCTTTTAGGCTGTGGTTTCCTTTGCTGTGGTTTGTAAGTCAACAGACTTACCGAAATCACTCATCTTCTAACGGCTTCTTCCCATTCTCTTTGTGGTTATGGGTGTATACCTTTGTACTTGTTTAGTATTATTCAGAAAGCACTTGGGGTGGGAAAGGAGGTAATGGGTTTGTTCAGTCACCCATGTGAAAAAGAACACATTCTTTCTAAAAAGAGAGTCGGCAATTTTCATGTATCATCTGCTGGAGAAATGCTGTGTAGCTCTTCATTTTACTTTCAACATTTTGTTAATCTGATGTTTGGAATCAGTAGTCACAGAAAGTTACACAAACATACCACTAACTGGATGGAGTCCATGCAACATATACTAAAAATAAAAAGGAGGGTATTCTGCTATTTTCTTTATATTAACTAATCATGTGAGGAGTTTTCATTTTCTTAGCAAGATTATTAACTTTTTGAAAAGTTTCAATTTTTTATTTATTGAAGAAAACATTGTTGGATGTCTTTGATCAAAATGTTTTCCTTCTTTCTAAGTAGATGAATGGGCAAGACCTCAAGAGTAGAAGTGACAAGGAGAAACACAGTGTCCAATGAATGTATGATACTATTCAATGTCAGAGATACTCAAGTTTAAATCAGTGTCTATGTCAGCTATAAAATTAACAAAGATTTTAAAATATGGTAATTACTGAAGACCACTATAAAATTGATACTTTTATATACTTTTGGTAGGAAGAACAAAATTTGGTACCAACTTTCAGGTACTTAAAATGTTGATAATATTTAACCTAGTGCTTCCCCATCTTAGAAATTGAAGTTAAGAAAATAATCAGAACCTGAGATCATAGTTTCTTTCTCAAAATGTTCATTGCAACAGTATACATAATAGAAAAACACTAAATGATATACATAAAGAGAAAAATTTTAAAATTTGGCACATACCATGCGGTATGATATTGTTAACATATTAAAACGATGTTTATAAATAGTTTTTAATGAATTATTAAACTGTATGTGTGTCATTTAGGTAAAAAGAAAATCTAGAAATGATATATGTATTAAGAGCTCAACCATTCAAAAAGGAAAAAAAGTTAGAAGGAACTATACTAAAAGTTTAACTGTGGTTGCCTCATGTTGGTTGAATTGTATGAAATTTTTTCTTCTTCTGCTTATCATTATTGTTCTATTTTCCAGGGTTTTGTAGTGAATATACTTGATTGGAAGGGAAAGAAAAACACTTTATGTGCTTCTGAAAGTAAACCTTTTGAAAGTGTCACCAAATAACCCATATGGCTTCTTTCCCCTGAACTTTTTACCTTTTCTATCACAGAATCAAGAGTAGACTGTGAAAACTGGTGCACGAAGTGTTTTCCATTATTGCAAGTATCTCTCAGATGTATCTGGAAAGGCTTGCTGCTGTATTATGTGCAATTTGCTGCTTTTTGCTCTCTCTTTTTCTCTACATCACACACCTGATTCCAAAGCTTGGTTTGTATCAACATTAGATAAATATTTGAATTCTTTAGAAAGGGGACACTGCAGTTGCATCTGTGACTCTGACTGGAATTAAAGACACAGTGATAAACAGTGGAATGGAGTCAAAGCTTTGGTTTTAGTCCTGGCTGGTCACTTGCTAAGGGTCTCAGTTTTCTCTTGTGAAAAATGGGGCCATTGAACTGGATGATCTCTAAGGTCTTTCTAGGTCTTTTGCTCTGACTGTGCAAATATCTTACCCTGACAAAGACCAGATGAAACGTTGATACAGAAATGACTCACTGAGAAGCATGTGCTCTAATAGTATGTCTCTGTCAATTTCTGTGCTTTGAAAGAACCCTGGCTTTGTGATGTAACAATTTTACATACCTGTCCATTTGGAAGATGAGAAAACAGAGGCACTAACAAACCTGGTGTAGAAAGCACAGTTCCTGAGGTGTCTAGCTACATCTTTTATCTGAAAGGCACAGTGTGCACAGAGTTTGCTCTCAGGTGCACAGTGTGGACTGAGTTTTTTGACCCACAGAACATAAAGGTAGGTGGACAAATGATGCATTGGGGTGTGTTTGTTTCTCCTCCTCATTAACATGTGCCAGCCCATGGAATTCTGTGTGAAGACCACATCATTTCAGGACAGGTGCTAGTGCTCTGTGTGGTGAAAGCCTCCAGGGCCCTGGGGGGGCCTCTGCTCTTTCTGTCTTGCTGCTCTCCCTCCTGTCTTTCCTACTTTAAAAAATGCCCAAAATAGAAAATGCTCTTTTTTCAAATTATAAAAGGAATACCTGTCTATTTAATAAAAGTAAAATTTAAAATCCAACACCATAGAAAAAGTATTTCTAAACAGTAAATATCACTTATCCTACCACAGAGCAATTTTCTCCCAGGCTTCAGTCTGTGTGCGCATGTGCACCAACACTGTGTGCACACGCAAATGTGCGCACGCACACCACCTAGATCTGTACATCCAGTAATACTGTTTTGTTAATTTTCTTTGCAACTCGTCAATAGTATTGTACATCATCATCTATAATTCTAGCATAGTGTTACTCTGTATGGTGAAATATAGTTTAGTTAAACCATCCATTTTGAGGAACTTTCAGTGTGCTTCCAACTTTGGCTCTTAGAAGCAATGCTTCAATGAAAACCCTGTATGTACATCTTTGCACGCTTAACCTATTGGTTCTCAAGCAGAATTTTATTAAAACGGAATTTCAGTGTCAAAAGTATATTATAGTTGTATGGAGTTGTTTATGGGTGTGCATGATAAACACACAAGTGCATATGCAGTGCTAAATAGTCCTTCTGAAAAGTTGGTCAGTTTGTAGCTCTACCGCTGTTGACACAGCTTTATTCCTCCACACTTCCCCTGTTCACTTCTGTATTTATTTGTTCTGTTTTAGGCTCCCACCCTTCCCTGATCACTGCACTCCACTACCCACAGCCTTTCAACTTGGTACATTAGACCAGGGTGATAAAATACCACGCGCAATTGTTCTTAAGCCTAGAAAATTGATTTTCCTGAGCATTAAGCTGGCATCATGAGTTGTTAACCTTATTAGAAAAATACAAGTTCAATTTATGATTCCTTTAGACAGGTAATTGGGCTCTCATTTTAAATTCTGAGCCAATTGATTTATACCATATTGCATTATAACATAACAAAAGTGCAATGAGTCCAGATGACGTATGAATTTGAGACTCCAATTATGCAATAAATTATTTTTAGTTCTTTAAGAAATGATTCCTAGATTAACGTCAACCTGTTGAGGTTCCCTCTGCCCCACTCTGTTCTTCAACTCTCTGTCCTCTTTCTTCTCTTGTTTTTTCTCTTTTCATTCCTAGCCTTGCAAGGCTTAGGACCAACCAGTTGCAGAAAACTAAACTCTACATATTAGACATGAAAAAGGAAATTTCATGTCTCATTCCTTTCCACAAACTCTTGCTGACATTTCACTCCAATCCAAAGCATATTTCTGATGGGTTACTAGTATTGCATTGGTTACAGTATCTGCTGTTAAGCCACCAGCTATATAAATTGCTTTCTTGGTGTATGGCAGTTTCTCCTGGAGATTCATTTTGGAGTATTGATACGTCGTTGTCCTTTCCATGAGATTCTACCATGGGTACTTTTTAATTAGGCTAGAGTTTCCTCTTTTTCCTCTGCCTTTGCAATGATTTTCCCATTGTATTTATTTTTAGCTGGCTGTACTTTATGTATTTCTGCAAAACATCAAATTATTTTTAGAATAAGGGTTGGATTTAAATAAATAACACATAATTGCTAGAATCATTTTCTGGAAATTTAAGTTACCCAGCAATCAAAGGCAGTTAATTAGATTCTATATCTCAAACTTTTTCTTCCTTTAGCAAATCCTTGTTATTTTGAGTAAGGAATTTTCCTAACTGAGGCTTTGAGCATTTGTCAGGGAGGTTAAAGGGCAGAAGGAGAGTGAAGAGGAAAATGTAGGTGAGGGAAATAGCCCTGGAGTGAGGAGCTAGAGAATCAGAGGCTAGTCTCATTCTTTCTAGACCTTAGAAGGATAACTTCATGTCTCTACATCTCATTTCCTTCATTGGCAATGTGTTTTCCTCATTGTTGAGGCCCTCCTGCATCAGTTTATATGTGAAGGCTCTAAGGTTGCACATAATTCAAGCCTCTGATCCACCCTTACTCTTTGTTAGTGCTGCTTTTAACTCTCATCCTTCCTGAAAACATTAAATTACCTGCTACAGAGTCTTAAAAGCATTCAGGTATTGGATGACTATCCTAAAAGAAATATTTCTGCCTCATTCTGCAGAAAGTGAAAATAGTGGACTCTTCTGCTTGCTTTTCGACAGGATTAGTTTTCCTGGGTGTTCATTGCTGAGGAGACATTTTTGTGGGGGACCATGTTGAGTTATCAGATAAACATATGAGGTGGCAGAGTGCAGCTGTTGGGGAAAATCAGTATTGTAAGAGCTCTTGCAGCCTCTAGGGCCACTTGGTGAGAATGTGCAGTTCTGGGCTATTTTAAAAATAAACTGGAGCATCATAATCGGTGGATGATAACATTGCAGTTTTTGTTATATATGCTGTGGGTTACTTAAAGAATACACATTTTTCTCTTCTTTTACCTTTCTGGTAAATTGTTTGAACTAATGCAGTGGAAAAGAGTTTTGATTTGAGTTAAGGCCAAGTGAACAGAGTGAAGTTATCGGTTATTTTATATATTTTTCCCACCTTTACCCTTACAGCTTTAATTACTCTGAGTAATTAAGTAATTTCAAACACCCCCCCCCCCACACACACACCTTCTAAGATCATTGGTGTGGTTCTTTTCCTTTTAGAAAACTGAATATTTTTCCTGATTTTATTTTTTCAACTCCCTCTAGGTCAAAGAAAAATTCTCCCAGAGATAGTCTTATTTTTATAAAGTTCTGTTGTAGAATCTTTAAAATGTACTTTTCTAGTCATTGTAGATCCTTTAGCATACTAAATGAAAAAAATCTTATATGAAATTGAACCTGAAAGTGTCATATATTTCATTATGAATAGAACTAAACTTTTATTTTCAACCACCCAAAATAAAAGATGACGATGACACATCTGACATCTGTCAGGAGCAGCAGAATGCAGAGCTCTCCTTTCCCTCAATCTCCTTGGCCTGGCAGAGTCGGAACATGGGCTGGTGAGGTGGGGGCACTGGGCGGCATCAGCATCTGGAGGAGGAGGTGAACATCACCAGAGCCATCAGCTTCTGGCCTGAAGCAGAGCCAGGCTGTGAAGGTAGAGATTCAACACAAAGGCAAGCACAAGAGATTCATTGGCTGTTATTTGATATGCTTATTTATTCGTACTGTTTTCTCCCATTTTAAGGTTTAAAGGAATCAGAAAACAAAAACATCTGTTGGAGGTGGAGATTGACAGCTATGAAGAAAAGAGGGATGGGTGCAAGGGGGCTGTTGGAGAGCAGGCACATTGACTTTTCTTTTCCAGTCTTTCAATACGTGTGCATTCCAGACCTTCCCTACTCCCACATAGCATCTCCTGAAAGGCGATCTTTAGGATCGTAACAGGAAGTATTTTAAATAACACTGGCTCTTAGCAAAGTATATTTTGGGAATGCACATCCATTTACCAAACCATATTTGCCCAGGACTTCTCAGACTCTTTAGTGTAAGGGTAAATTTCCATAGTGCGTGTATAACATGTGGCATTGTCCAAACATGTTTGACCGCAGGTCATTGTTTTGGTGAGAGCCATGCTTCAGAAACATACTTTTAAGAGCCCTGGCAGACTGTTCCAAATCTGATAGTAACCCTCATAAATACAGAGAGACAGAATATAGATACTAAATCTTAAGTTATCAGCAGTCTATTTGTTCTTTTCTGGCTTGGGGGATGTATGCAGGTACTATTACCATTCTGTATAATAGAATGAAGATGCCAAAGGACTGAGGTGGCTATTGATTTTGTGGCTGAGGGAAATGTAGGTATATCTAAAAACCTGGATGCAAGGCTGTATGTGCACAGCATATACATACACAGAGGACGGCAAGCAGCTTGCTTCTATTTACATGAAACTTTTTCACATATGTGACCCTCGATGTAGGATTTAGCTTGGCACATTTAGGATGATCTTGCCAAGTGTTTGCCATTTCAGCATTTACTTAATACATGATTAGTATCTTCTGGTGCATTTTATCTTGGTAACTTGGAAACACTGTGTTAACTCCAAATCTGTTCTTGCATGAAAATCGTCTAAATACAACTGGTATTTTTGGTGAGTTTTAATATGTTTTAAATAGTTACTCTTCTGGGGACATCCATCTGTCCATGTCTGTAAGTGAACATTGGAATCAAGCTGACCAAGCTTTAAAGTACTACTCTATCATTTATTTAGATGATTAACCTTGGTACTGCAACTCTAGCTTCTTAATTTATAACAGCATTTGTCAAATTTTGCTGCAGAGGTTGCTAGAACTCCTTCAGATGCAACACCAGAACTTGGAGGGGTTGGATGAAATTCCGAGTTCATCACTCCCTGTAAACTTCGCTCCTTTTCTCTCTACCCAATATTGGGTTGTGTGTAGCACTTGGCTTTTAGTAAGTATTTGGTGTCTAAAGTAAAGTTTTGAACACCCCCCTGCTCCTGCTGGTCCATGTCATTTAATCCTGATAATCTAAGAAGCAGGAAGATGGTATTGAAGCCTTCTAAACAAATCCCAGCTCTGGCTGCACAGCCTTCAACAAATTACTTAATCTCTCTGTGTCTGGGCAAAATTTATCTCACCTCATTAGATTATTGAGAGGATCATGAAATCATGTATAGACTGTGTATTAACATGGTACCTGTGACATAAAACTCTTATTAACATTTGCCATTTTGTGTACTACTACATACTAAGTGTTCGACAGCTGTCAGCTCCTCTTCTCCTTTTCTGTTATTCATCCGCCAGACCCTTTCTGATGCCTCTAGGTGCTGTCCACTCTGCCAGACTTTACAGGAATTCAGGGATGAACAGGGACCAGAGAGAACACACGTATATATGGCCCCTGGCACATGTGACAAATAGATTTGTTAAATGATTTTTATTTTATTTGTTCCATTACCATTTAGCCCCTTTATATCTCCTTCCCCATCAATAACCTCACTGTTGTCATGTCTATTAGCCTTTTTTTCCTTTTTTGCTCAACTCTTCCACTTCCTTAGCTGTCATCCTGCTCTCCTGGTTTATCTCCATTTTCCTGTTAGTTCAGTTTGTTCATTAGATTCCACATATGAGTGAAATCACATGGTATTTGTCTTTTTCCAACTAGCTTATTTCACTTAGCATAATGTTCTCCAGGCCTATCCATACTGTTGCAAAGCAAAAAACTTTCTTCTTTTTTATATCCCAGTAGTATTCCATTGCATAAGTGTCCCATAGTTGTTTTATCCACTCATCTACTGATGGACACTTGGGCTCATTCC
>PVKM010003792.1:0-55454 GCA_004027735.1 Carollia perspicillata
TCCCCTCACTGATTCTCCTTTTTTCACCCTGATAGAAGAGTCTTTCTCAAAATTTATTTAACCTTATGGAATTCCCTCACAACAGATAGAGAATCTAAGGAAGTGCTTGAACAGGGTAGCAGTGGCTGGGGCTGGGGAAGATTTACTGCTGCCAGAGGAGAGTGAAGGAGCTTTTCCACCCCCTGTATCTATAAATGGCCTGAAACAAGTCCTTTGGAGCAACCCCTCCCCCTCAACTACCCAGCTTCAAAGGAGGCCCTGCCATCTGTCCCAGCCCCTCTGTCCCATGACAAAACAGGCTGCCTTCCAGGCTGCAACATGGTGAAAGGAGCTTGGAGGATGCATGTCATCACTGGCTAAGGGGTGCTGTGGCAGATGGTTGTAGGGGGTTACTAGGGACAAGGGAGGTGATGCATTTCCATACATTTGGCTCCAGGACCTTTTCCAGTTGCTAAATGTTCACATAAACATACTCAGAAAATATCCCAACAACTCTTGGCATCAGAGACGTAATGTTTGAATAAATCTTACCCCCAAATGCTTCTTTATGTCACCCTAAACTGCCAACATCATCCTCACCCCCTGACCCAAGCACTTGGCTTATAGAGAGGCTCAAGCTTCAGGCAAGAGGCATATCATGTGACCTTTATGAGTTCCTCCAATGTTAGACTTCTCTGATCACATGCTATGTTTAGGTCCAACACCTGTTTTGAAGCACAGTTCTGCCTCCTCTTCACCAGCACTATGGTGGTGGCGTGAAAAGAACCCTGAAATTGAAGCCAGGAGCCTTAGTTTGGGGTTCTACCTCCCACAGTCCTCCTCTTTGCTACAGTGGTCCCCAGTGGTTTCAGGAAGCATTTACCAGTTGAGTAATCCCTTTAAAAGAGCATATATATATACAATGAACATATATAAATAAATAAATATATATGTATGTATGTATATATATCTCATAGTGATTGACTCGTTTTCATTACAGTTAAAAAGAAAACAAGGTGCAAGCTCCTGGTGCTTATGGCTGATGCACATTTATAAAGCTGAAACAAACTTCCAAATGAAGTGTAAACAAAACTACAAAACCAATAAAGATCAAATAAGCAAACAATGATTTTAACAAGGTGGATGATGTTGTTTTCTAAAATTAAATTGCCGTACACATCGTGACTGTGGTGCCGACTGGGATACAGGTTTTTTTGAGTTCATCGTGCTATATTACTGCATGCCAGGCGATGACTCAGCTCCAGCATTTACTTTCTTTCCAATCAGATCTACTGCTAAATTGTCATTCCCACAGCCCTCAGGGACATCATTTGGCCTTCACTGGGACTAAGCCATCTTTTATGTATTAAGTCTTCTTATATTCTTTTCTCATTAGTCCTTGACTACGCAAGTAGGACAATGTGAATCTAATGAGATCTTTTCCACAAAATATGAGATTGCTAGTTATCTACCCCACAAACTACATTTTCCATCCTCCATGTGCCAGGCTAAAATGCTATATTCCACAGCTTCCCTGTGTAGCCATACCACAAAGTTCTGGCCAATGAAATGTAACAGGAAGTGTTATTTGGAATTTCTTGAAGATCTCCTAAAAGGGAATGGGACTGGCCCTTATTTGACTTTTCTTCCATATTACTGCTTGGAATGAGCAAGTACTAGCTGGAGCTATTGCAGTTAATTTGGAACAAAGACAAAGTTCATGCCCTAAGGATGGCATGGCAAATGGCTGAAAGGAGTTGCAGTACCTAACAACTTCCTAGAGCCACCACAACCAACTTGCACATCCTATTTCCATACTTCCTTCATATGATACAGAATTAATCTTCTATCCTGTTTAAATCAGTGCCATTTTGCACTTGTTTTTATGTTACATGCAGCTTAATATGATATTAATACACTAAGGCAGCTATAAATTTAGGTCCAGAAATCTTATGGCTGCTCTTAATTTTATAAGGTAGTCATCCAGATTAATGACACAGAATAGGCTTATATCATTCAGTTTATATTTTTATTGTAATAAAAACACATTTTAAATTATCACAGAAAACTGTCTAACCCCTAAAAAATATTTCTTACCCCCAACAGATTGTCACAGCTTAGTCTTAGACACTCTGGCTTAGTTGCCACCCAGGAAGGATCTAGGAATCTAACACTCAAGTGATGATGTACAGACCATTGAAGTTCTGTTGGAGTCACCTAACCTTGAGCTTGTCTCTCAGGCTAGAAGAGGGGCTATGTGAAAAGCCTGGATGAGGAAGATACTAGGTTGGGGGAAGAGGGCAGACAGCAGCCCCATCATACCTACACCTATTCCACATCCCTTTGTCACACCCAGCTCTCTTTGTCCTCACCACACAAAGCAGCACAGGATACTCTTCCTAACATTTTGAGAAACCATAAGCCAAGAGAGCAACTCTCATTGTTTCCTAGAACGCCAGGGACATGGGGCAGGTGACAGGAAGGATGTGCTAGCCAAAAAGACTCAGCTTTCTATCCCTCCATGGGGCCCCAGCTGCTGGACTTAGCCATGGTTCTGGAAACTTGACTCCTTGGACTGAAATGCCCACGCTAATTTCAAATTTAGCCCTGGGCTTTGGGCCACTTCATAAACTGCCTCCTCATTTGTTCCCCCCACACACACCTCCTCAAAGTTCAGAGCCAAAATTTGGTAGAAGAGAAGACCTATGAAATATTAGATTCAGTTTGGCCTGCTTAACCTGTCTCCAAAAAAATAAATCTTAGTCAAGTCACTGGAGAGAATGCCTCCTGCTCTCACCACAATTATTTCTCTCTGCTCTTCTTGTCTCCCTTCTGCCCACCCAATTTTTTGTCTTCCTGGTGCCCTTTCCCTTGGCCAGCCAGCCTTTCCTTCCCCTGCAGGTATTGCTGGGCTTCACTGGGTGAAGTAGTAGACAAATGCACTGTTTGGGCTACAGAATAAAAGTTAATCTGGGGTCTACCACTAACTAGCTGTGAGATCCAGGGCAAGTCTCTTCAACCCTGGGAGGCTATTTCTGGAGAATGGGAATAGTAATTATCCTATCAAAGCTGTCATTGTGATTAAATTAAATTCAAAAAAAATTGTAAATGTCCCCAACACCTAGTGCAGGCTTTCAAACAATCTGTATGTGTTCATGCACATGCACATGTAGCTCCCCCAGCCATAGCCAGTCCCTAAACCTGACTATTTTTCTCTGCTGCCAGCCTCATTGAATGGCACCTGCTGTCAGCCAAAGAGCAAGAAATCATTCATGACTCATTCTTCCACTTTATCTTCCACCTTCAATCTATCATCAAATGAATCTTGTCAATTTTACCTCCCTGTCTAGGCAAGATACTGTGTCATAATACCATGTACCTCTGTTCCTGCTTTGAAAAGTTGCAATTTTACATTTATGGATGTGATGATTCATGCCTATCTCCCTTCTCATCATTGTATTCCCAAGTCCTAGTACAATGGCTGTCATACAGTTAGGTGCTTAATAAATATTGTTGAACAAATGAATAAGGTAGAAGTAAGTAAGCCATTGGAGACTCAGAAGTTAAATAACTTTCCAAGAGTAACACAGATGGTACATAGCCAAGACAAGAACATAGGAAGGAAATTTGGACTAAGATTTCCCCAGTTCCTGCTAGCACTATGGCTCTTAAACCATAGTGCTAGCAGTGATAAGAATGCAACACTAACAGGGTGGGATGTAGTATAGGTATGAGGTGGGACAGAGGGGCTCTATGGTAGACTTTTGTATATAGTTGCTTGGGGACTGGACTTTAAGTTGCACTCTTTCCCTTTTGTGGTTAGAGGCTGTGTCATGTGACTCTGGATCAGGATTCTAATCTTGTCAAAATGAGGTCTTCACCCTTTTCTATGCCCATGCCACAGTAACATGAGTATGATATAGGTATATGTATGTGTTTGGAGAAATCAACAAAAACAGAGAAGCTGACCTAGGTTGGTATTGGGTTGGCCAAAAAGTGTGTTTAGTTTCTTCTGCAAAATAAAAGACACATTTTTCATTTTCACCAATAACTTTATTGATTTGGATATTTTCAGTATTTTGGCTATCTCCCATATGGTATAACATTGATTGTTCTCAATTAATGTCTCAATTTGATCGCTATCAACTTCAACTGGTCTATGTGACCATGGAGCATCATCCAGCAAGAAATCTCCAGCATGAAACTTCGCAACCACTTTTGACACATTTGATCAGTTTCAGCACCTTCTCCATATGACACACAAATATGTTTTGTGTTTCAGTTGTGTTTTTACCTTTCTTTAAATAATAATGCATAATGTGCAGAAAATGTTACATATTTTCTTCCATCTTCAATATTAAAATGGCTACACAAAAATCACTAATTTTGATAAGTTTTTTTAATGCATACTGATATGGAAGCTGTCACAATACAATCTAAAAAAATTGTTTTGAATAAAGTTAAAGAGAATTAAGTGCTACTAGAGACATCTTACATGAAAAAAACAACTTTTTGACCAATCCAATAAAATGCAGCCAGATATGGATCTACACAGAGGCACCTTAATGTCTACATATGGTAAGGATGGGGAGTTAACACCACCTGGTGGACACACAGCAATTATTTAAGGTTCCAGACTCATTTAAAGTGGAAATGACTGGTGAGCAAAATGTTGGAGAGTTTAGAGTGGAAATACAGGAGCAGAGAAGAAATAAGAATTGTATTAATTACTGAAACCTTAGTGTACTACATGCTAGTTTAATCCTCACAACAACCGAGATATAGAACCAAAGGTTAGGTGGCTTGCTTGAGATCACACAACTAGGGGATAACAGAACTAGGACTTAGACCTAGGTCTGTCTCTCCAGAGCACACATTTTCTCCACTATGCCATATGCTGTATGCTGATACCATGAAGAACATAGGAAGGAAATTTGGAGGAAGAATAAAAGTCAAAGTTCAGGCCAGTTCTGCTCAAGAAAAGCACCAAGTTTCTGTGCTCTAATACTTTCAGTTTCCCTTGCAAGCTACTGATGAACAGCTGGCAGTAATATCCAAATGACCTGTCATGTTTCCAGGACCTGTCAAACTGGGCCAGCACCCTATACCTATGCCAACCCCTTTACTCTGACTCTCATTTGCAGCTAGTTCTTCATGCCCTAGTGTCTCAAATGTTAAGGGCTATAATCTTGGACCCATTTCTACCCTGGCATCTGTAATGCAGAAGAGTAAGAAATTTTAGGAAGAACACCTAAAAGTCATAGGAATTTGTATTAAATTAATAATAACTGAGTGTCTTTTGTAGCACAACATTCTAGTCTGAGTTTGTATGATTTTAAGGTTATGAAATAGACATACACCTGAAATATTTAATTCCTAGCTCTACCAATTATCAACTGTGAGATCTTAGGGAAATCACTTATTTTCTCTGAATCTCTGGTTCCACATCTATAAATGCAAATAATTCTTCCTTCATTTCAGGATCACTGAGAAAATTTACAGAAAATTTATATAAAACACTCTAGCACAGTACAAGCACATGGAATGTTATTTATTAATTATCAGACATACCCAACATAACATATCTTGTTCTAGCAGATCTTAGTAGTCATTCATAAAATGTTAAAGTACTACATTCATTTACTAATTATATACTTCATCATAGACAAAATTAATAATCTTATTCTATCTAGTACAATCCCTAGTGAAACCAATGACCAAACTTCTGAGTGATCAAACTTCTGAGAGAGCAGTTGGACTCTCTGTGAGAAAAGATGGGTTGGAAAGGTGTAAGCATTTTTGATCAAAGGTCTTTACTTAGACTTAGAAGCATGTACAATTCTAATAAATGTTTTATGCATTTATTAATTTTAAATAGATAAAACACATTTAACATTACACATTATAAGGAAACTCTGATTTATTTTTCTTACAATAAGATAATAAATGGTCAGAAAGGCCTACAGTCTCATCTCTGAAATCTGTCAGTATCAACATTTATAAATTAAATGCCTTAGTTTTCTCATGGTAACTGGATACTTGGCATACACATTGACTGAAGAGATATGTGAAAACCTCACTTAGCTGAACATTACAGTACACATCTGAGTATTTTACGTTAATAGAAGAATATAGCACGTGGCACTCTGGAGGCTCCCAATGATCACAGATTGGCCTATAGGCTTTAAAGTTAAAAGTTAAATGAACTCACAGCAAGACACACAAGTGAAAATGTATCCTCAGAGCCACCATATACATTAGTAACAACTCCAAATACACCATTTACATTACCATGAATGGCTCCCTCTAGAGTTCTGCAATGCAGTGTTCCTGCGCATAACAGGAGGTAAAAAGGGGAAGATATTCTAGGTAAACAGATAATATACTATCTATAATGTGTGCTTGCTTGGGTTGGGCAGAATCTAGCCTGATTGTCCAGGCCAATCCATGCTACTGCCTGTTGGGTAGAGTTATCTACTTGATATGCCTAAACTAACCAACTTCCCCAGAGTAGTCAGTATTTGTAATTTGTCAGCATGTACAGTTTTCAGTAATCCCAATTATTGGTCATACCTCTGGATTTCTCCTGTACCTTTCCTAGGCCTGTATGATGTATTTCCAGCTGGACATACAACCAATAGTGGCCATGGTTCAGCCTGAGGCAGTGGCTCAACAATTCCTTCTAGGACTCAAGGTTGTTTGGCCCTAGGAACATCCATTTAGCTTGGTCCTTTAAAAGAACTGTGTCCAATGGGAGACACAGATACAAGCTGGTCTCAGAGGAAGGCCCAATCCACTTCAGCATGTTTTTCAGGTGGCTCAACCACAGCTTCTCCCAAAACCAGCCTTTCATTCTAATACAGCCTTGCTTGCTATATGACCTCTGTGGACCCAGGACCTGTACATTATGACATTTTGCCCACTTTACAGAAAGGGCAGGTAGAGCCATTCTACAACAGCCACAGCCCTTCAGTCACAAGAAAACTGGGTTCTAAAGTCAGAAGCTCTGGATTTAAGGTCTTGCTTTGCCATTTTTACCCAACTGTGTAACCCTTGCAAGTTGCTTAACTTCTCTTTTTTTGCTTGCCTACAAAATACAGTAATAATATCAACTTTGCACAGTTTTTGTAGGGTTAAAAGACATAACTCATGTATATTACAGCACAATCTTGGGAATGTTACTTAGCTTCAGTTTCCTTGTCTTTAAAATGGCAAGAATAATACTATCTACCTAATAAGGATTTTATGAGAATTAAATTAGTTAAAAATGTATAAATCACTTAGATCAGTACAGAGTAAGTGTTATCTATATACATGTTTGTTAAGTAAGTTAATGTTATATTCTTCTTCATTCACTTGACAAATACCTATCAATTACCTATTATGTGTTAGGCAAACAGAAACAGAAATGAACAAGATTCCCTACTTTTGTGGATCTTCATCTTATCAGTGAGGCAAACAGAAAGTAAGCCAATGATAAAATAAATAAAGCAAATATAAAATAATCATTTCCAGGAAAGGAATGAAACAAGATAATAAGAAAGAGAGTGATGGGAAGAAGATGAGGGACACTGTTCTGTAAGGTGGTCAGGGAAGGCCTTCATGAGAAGGTGATGTGTAATCTGGGACTGGAGCACAAAACCAGAGCCAGCTCTTGGGAGACAGCCTTCCAGGTAGAGGAAAGAGATAGTGCAAAGGTCCTGAGGTGTAATAACAATAGGATAAGGGAAAGAGAAAGCAGTACAAGATGAGGACAAAAAGGAGACAGAAGCTTGATTGTACAGGGCCTCGAAGCCCTGTACAATTATAATACAACTTAAACCATTATTTTGTATTATAAATGCAGTATGTATTATAATACTGCATTATATTATAAATGCATTAAGTTGTATTATAATACAACTTAAGTTGTATTATAAATGCAGTATGGAACCAATTTTATAGTCCAGCCACTTATTTTTCATTTAGGGAAACCAAAGACCAGGGAGGGGAAGTAATTTTCCAATATTACATAAAGAATTAGTAGCAAACCTTGGATGAATACCAAACTTCCTTCATTCCCTAGTATCATGCATTTTATTCTAAGCCATATTATATTCTGTGCAAATTATATTACATTGAAGATTCACTGAACGCAGTTTCAATTAATGCAATTGATGACCTGAAAATGGTTTGGTATCTAAAATTATGAAAACTTTCCCAATTTATTAAATGTTCTCAAAAACATGATTTCTATATCATATTCCATTAAAAAATATATGCCATAATTTATATAGTCCAACTCCCACGGCAGCAGTTTCCAAAGTGTGAAGATATAATTAGCATTTGGTTAATATATATGCATTATATTATACATAATTAATATGTGATTTATTAATTATATAGATTGCCCTCTCTCTTTATATATACACGTACATATTATATATATTATATATGTATATATATACTTTCTCTCTCTCTCTCATATATATATGAGAGAGAAAGGGCAATCCATGGTCAAATGAGTTCTCAAACCCGGGGTCAAACAAGAACTTACATTCTTTTCAGCAAGACTGATCTCAGAGCCTTATTACATCAATGTGTATTGGACTCTCCAACAGAACAAGGTTTGCAGCATTTCCTGTTTGTTCCCGGATCCCTTTTGATGTGGAGGATCTCTCTTGAACTAATATTCTATACAACAAACATAGTGAGATACTGCCCCAGTGTGGACATTTAGGATGTTGCAGTGTTTTACTGTTACAAATCATTTTACTATAACCATACTTGCATAGAAATCTTTGCGAACTCATTTGCCTTTCTCTTTGGGAGAGAGTCATTGGAAATAAATTAATGGGCAAAAAATAAGCTTGTGATTCTTCCTCATGTAGTTCTTTTCACTGAGTCTTCATGGACCCCATCTCACAAAGGACTTGAAGAGAAAGGTTGCCAGAGAGAAGGGAGGGTGGGGGATGGGTAAAGGTGGGCAAATGGGGAAAAATGGGGACATATGTAGTAGTATTAATAATAAAGTAAATAAAAAACAGCATAACACAAAAAATAAATTTTTAAAAAAAGAAAGAGAGTCTCATTCAGTACACTGTGTTTCTTTCTGCCCAGTTCAAGGTCTGCCTCTTTGTAAAAGAGGTGTTTTTAAAAATAAATAAAGATTTTAATTGTAGAAACATTTTAGGTTTTACATAAAAGCTGATAAGATAGTACCTAAAGTTCCCATGTACCCAATGCCCACTTTCCCCTATTATTAACATCATACATTAGTATGGCACATTTGTTGCAATTAGTGTTGCAATTAGTGAACTGATATTGATGTACCATATTTTTCGGACTATAACATGCACCTAGGTTGTAGAGGAGGAAAACAGGAAAAAAATTTGAAGCAAAAAATGTGGTAAAATATTTAATAACATAAATAACATAATATTTCACCAATGTAAATGTAAATAGAACTCAACAGCAGCATTAACAACCATTATTCCTCCCAAGCTGGGGGCATGTGTCTTATAGTCCAAAAAATGTGGTATTATAATTAACTAAAGTTCATGCTCTATTCCAATTTCTTTTTTTATCTCACATCTTATTTCTGTTCCAGGAGGCCATCCAGAATACCATATCAGATTTACTCATAATATCTCCTTAGGTCTTTTTTTGTTCTGTTGGTTTATCAAACTTTCTTGTTTTTGATGAGCTTATAAGTTAGGTATTTTGTACAGTACCCCTCAATCTGTATTAGTTTGATGTTTTTCTCACGATTATATTGTGGTAACGAGTTTTGGGGAAGAAGAAGTAAAAGTTCAAGTGTCATTCTTATCACATCATATCAACAGTATAGGCTAATAATATAACATCAATATTGATGTTAAACTTGATCAGCTGGTGTGAGATACTGTTGTGTCAAATTTCTCCACTGTAAAAAGAAAGAAGGATCTCCTACCCTTTGCGACAGCATGGATGGAACTGGAAAGCATTATGCTAAGTGAAATAAGCCAGGCGGTGAAAGAAAAATACCATATGGTCTCACCTTTAACAGGAACCTAAACAACAAAACAAACAAACAAGCAAAATATAACCGAAGACACTGAAATAGAGAATAGGCTGACCATAGGGAAAAGGGGAGGGAATTTCAGGGGAAAAGGGGAAGGGTTTACAGGAAAAAGTATAAAGGACACAGGGATGAAAATAGAGGGGGTGGAAATGGGAGGGAGGTGGGGAGGGCTGGGAGGGTTGGCTGGGATGGGAGTAAAAGACAGAAAACTGTACTTGAACAACAATTAAATTAAAAAAAAAAAACAAAAAAAAATTCTCCACTGTAAAGTAACTCCTTTTTCCCATTTCCGTACTGTACTCTTTGAAGGAAGTCGCACACAGAGCTCAGACTTAAGGTATGGTAGTGATGTTCCACTTTAGAGGTGATTTTCAAACAAAAGATACAGCTATTTATTCGCGCATTCATTCTTTGAGTGATTTCTTTAATCGCATGTAATATATAGGCTGTCATGGCTGTAATAAACCCAGTCCTTCTCTTCTAAGAACTTAATATCTACTTGAGCACATGGTCTAGGGATGATATCATACTGGTGCATTGTAGCATTGGCAATTGTGACAGCGTTTTCTTGGAATTCCAAATCCCTTTCAAGTTATAGAAAAAAAGAGGCATCAAAAAAGTATATGCTAATGAAGGTTTTCATGTCCCAGTAAAACAAGCATAATTGATAACATTATTTTTAAAAAACCATTTAAAGCCTTAGGATATCAAGAATATCCTAAAGCAATATAGCAAGTGAAGAAATATGTACTTAAGAGCATCTACTAAATCTTGGTAACAACATTGTGATCTGTGGCACTTGAGCCATGACCCACCCCCAAACTCCTTCTCCCCAGCTGAGCCTGACAGGGCTCCTTCTCTCTTCAGCTTCCACACACAAGGAACTCTGTAACTCACCAAGAAGGACAGGACCCAGAATTTATCATTTTTTCTCCCCAACTCTGAATCGCAGAGGCTAAATTTCCAGTAAGTGTGGCCAAGAGGAATGGTGAAGGATATTTTTCTCCACCTAGTACCCACTCATACAGCAGAGATGGCTACCCCAGATATAGCTGAATAAGGAAACAGGGCCCCAATTGCCCTTGCCTCAGCTCCCTCATTGGGCAGCAGTCTCACACTGGAAAAGGCAAGCAGAGAAGATCAGAGGCTATTGCCCCTACTAAGTAGCTTTGTCATAAAGCATGACTGTCATTCCAGGAAAAGTGGTCCACTGTCCCACATCCAGCTCTGGAGCTGTGGCTCAGAGATTTTTGCCCAGTGGCAATGGCAAAAGTTATGAAGTGACTGATTCTTAGAAAGTGTATTTTAATATACTAACAGAGTTATCATGGTCTTTGAAGAAGGAAGATATCTATACAGTAATCAGGCTTCATTGCCTCACAGAGATTCCCCCAGCTCTCTGAACCTTGCCTCCATCAATACACACAAGAGGGTGTGAGAATAGCGTTATCCTTTGGGAGTAAGAGTCTCCTGTCTCAATCATAGTTCACAGTGCAATCACTCTAGAGACAAGGAAGGGGTGGCAGACCTAGAGCTGAACTAGACAGCTCTAGCCTGGGATTCTGTGTTCAATCACTGCTCTTTTGTGTTTCTTCTGGTGCTCCTCATTTTCTGCCTCATAATTTAGAAAACAGGGTGTGACTTGTGAGGAATACATAAGCTCATGGAAAATACCTTCAGCCTATAAATGGCACATAGTAGATACTTAATAAATGGAAGCCATTATCACTTCTACTACTAGATTGAATGTCCTTCAGACAATTATTTATTTATTTTTTTATTGTTCAAGTACAGGTGTCTCTATTTCCTCCACCTCTCCCCCCACCCCACCCACCCCCACCTCCCACCCTGAATCCTGCCCTGCTTTGGCTTTGTCCATGGGTCCTTTATATATGTTCCTTGATGACCCTTCCCCTTCTTTCCCCTATTATCCTTCTCCTTGCTTCCTTCGGGTTAGTGTCAGTTTGTTCTTTATTTCAATGCCTTTAGACTATAATTCTTAATCTAGGTAAGTGGTTTTAAATCTTGTAAGACCCAGTCTCTTTCTTTAACATACTTTGTGACATCTCCATTATTATCCTGAAATGAAATTCACAGATAGGAATATCCACCTACACACATGATTTCAAAAATATGAGCATTTTGCCCTATGATGTGAAAAAGAGAAATAATGTATAGTTATTTACATATTTATATAACATGTAATCTAATATATAAATCTCACTCATAAGATGAAGTGGTCTGTAGGAAATAGTCAATAAAACACCAATTACAAATGCAGACTGATACAGATATGCTGTATCAGTGACTCATACTCTGCATGTTATTGATGCTGATTATATGATTTTTCTAAATAGAGTTAAATTTGTATAGTTTCTAAGAAAAGAAATACAATTCTATTTCATTTCACACTATAGTTGGATTGCTAAAAAGTTCAGTGTCTACCAAAATCATTTACGTTATGTAAAACAGTTTGGTTTTAGGCTCTGATAATTTATAAACAAGTATTTACCTACATAAATGCACATCAGGACATCAGAAAATCTAATGACACACAGGGGCATTTTTCATGGTAAAAACTGTCCTAAAATTATATTCTTGAATTCTATCTACTATGTGTCAATAAAGCCCCCACTAACACTGAAATTCTATGATATTGGGTATCATATTGTCCCACTGAGATCATTTTGAACCACTGTCCCACAGCTAAAATCATAAGCAAAAGTGTGTGTGTGCACACTGTTCATTCATGTCTGCAGGGAGGGGGTGGAGTATATAACTTTCAGGTTTTCAAGGATGTTCATTACACAAAAGGTCTAAAAATACCTGTAAGAGTACTACCACATACATCTCTCTCTGTCCTCATTCCCACAATGCACTATAATAATGTAGAAGTACAGATGCTCCTTGACTTACAATGGGGTTATATTCCAATAAAACCATAAGTTGAAAATGCATTTAATACACTCAAGCTACTGAAAATCACAGTTCAGCCTAGCCCATCTTAAATGTGCTGAGAACATTTACATTAGCCTACATTTGGGCAAAATCATCCTGTTGCTGCTGTCCAGCATCACGAAAGAGTATCATACCATATATCACTAGAAAAGAACAAAATCCAAAATCCGAAGGACAGTTTCCACTTCATACATGTTGCTTTTGCACATCATCAAGTCAAAATATCATAAGCCTTACCATCGTAAATAGAGCACCATATGAATGTCATTGAATTGATGCCCAGTAATGTGAAGTGGGTGTTTTCATGTTTATAGTCAGTATCCTTTATCTAAGACATCTAAGATTCCACTTAAGAGCAGGCATCAAGTTTGTCTTGTCTGCAGCTGTATCCCTATTCCTTGTAATGAAAGGACTTGCTTGTAGTAGGTTCCCAATAAACATTTGTTCAACAAATTAATCAATATGTGTACATTTTTAGTAGCTATTACAGTGCTTAGCACATAATAATTGCTCAATAATTTCTAGCTACTGCTGCTATTGTCATTACTGTCATTATCATCATTACCACATGACCTGAGCTAAATCTATAACATGACACTTTGCAATATTCACTTGCTACAAACATACTGCATTTACTCCAATAATAAATGAATGCAGACTCACTAACTAATTTGGTGGCTTTGGGAAGGTTACATTACTTTCCTTCCCAGAGCCTCAGGTTCATTCATATATACATATATATGGCAGTACTGTATAGTGGCTCCATGCATAAGCTGTGAAGACAAGGTGGGTTTAATATCAGGCTTTATCTTTTACTAGCAACATAACCTTGATCTCCCTTAGTCTAGGTTTCCTTACCTGTAAAGTGAAAACATTTATAGCATCTAAATCCACAGAGTGGTATAGGGATTAAATGAGATGGTACAGGTAAAATGCCTAGCACAGTACTTGACATAGAGTCAACATTTAAATATATTTAACTATAACTCAAGGACTCAGCCTCTGGCATATCTTATGAAAAAGCCTTATAAAATTATGTCAGCTCAGGTTAGTGGGTGGAAAACTGCCAATTTTCAAATGCCACTGCTGGATTGGAGATGCTGGGGTATCTCTGCAACAGACAGTGCCCCTGGCCATTTGATCACTACATACTACAGGTCTACTTCTCACTATCAGGGCATCATGATTTAAGTGAAGCTAAAATGGCAGGAGAAAATGAAAGTCATATTCTCCATTCTGATACACAGCCCACATCCTTGAATGGCCCTCCATCAAAATATCATGGTTTATGTTTTCCTAAGCCCAAGACAAATCACTTGGGCACTTGCTATTCAAGATTATCTGAAAACATGTTCACCTCTATCAGAAGAAATACTTAAAATCTCACATAGCTTGTAATAGCAATATTATTTTGCACTGGATTAGGTTGCATAATCATGGTGATAATTCCTTACATTTGTGTGGCTTTGATAGCTTTCAAAGAAATTTCAAACTAGTCATTTGGAAGGATAAAACCAACTTCAGGATAAGAAAGTTTATAACCATTCAGCCACTTTGAAACTTGAGAAAACAGATATCTCAAGAACTCTTGACTTCTAGTCTAGACAGTGTATCTTTGGTACCCTCAGTCCTCAGGAAAGACTAAATCATTTAGTCCTCTCAATAGCAGAAAAGTGATCTGTTCATATCTTAACAAAATCTTCTCACTTCTTCACCTAGCAAATTATAGCCACTTTCTGAGTAATTCATGAGTGACTCTCAATGTGGATGACCCTGCCAGGTTATTGATGCTTTCATTCCTTTCCTTAATCATTTCTGCATGCAAACTGTACTCCATACCTCTCTGTTTTGGTCTTTGCAGTGTGGCCCATTTGTCACTTTTCAATCTTTAGTTATCACTCCCCATCCAGGCACTTACTATGAGCTGGCAGTACATTTCCATGTTGTCCATCTTCTCAGCTTTTGAATCTACCACATGAAGGTCATATTTCTCTATTCCAATTTCTTCTAATAGCCTTAATAATGCTTAATGGGAACAAAAAAGGATTTTGCCTTTTAAAAGGTGTTGATTAGCCCTGGCTGGTGTAGCTCAGTGGATTGAGCACGGGGCTGCGAACCAAAGGATCGCAGTTCGATTCCCAGTCAGGGCATATGCCTGGGTTGCGAGCCAGTTCTAGCCGGAGACGCACTAGAGGCAACCATACATTGATATTTCTTTCCCTCTCTCCATCCCCTCCCCTCTAAAGATAAATAAATAAAATCTTTTTTTAAAAGGTGTTGATCAACTTTCAACAAGTTCTTCATTAATTCTGACTATGTTTCCAAGAATTAACTGAGAAAGACTGTTGATGTCCACTACCCTATAGCTGCTTCCTAACATGCAGTGTTCCACTGGATGTTTTCTGCTATCTGAGGGCCATTAGTAGTGTGGCAAGTCACATTTAATCATTATCATCTTGTTTGACAATGGCCTTAGGGAGGCAATCATCTCCCTAGCACATTAGCTGTCCTCTTAAAATTGAGTGGCACCTCAGAGCTACCAAACAGCTTCCCTGTTTTCCCAAAGCCTAGATGAGACCTTCCAAACTCAGAAACTGCCAAACATTCCACAGTGCTATGCCATGATTCTGGCATGTTTGAGGGAGCGGGCTGAAGCAAGGAAAGGTGTACAACGTGCAGTGCTCATGGAGTTGGTGATGGGAGGCTCTAAAAAGGGAACCTTACAAAGGAACCTGTTGGTTCTTGCAAACAGGCTTCCAAGACAAGACCAGTAAAAGCTCTGAAGAGTTTTTCTGAGGGGTCACAAGTAATCCACATGATATTTTGGAACCATGTTCCTTATCCACTGTCTCAGCTCCTGGCCACTATATAATCAGTTCCAGCAGATTTAAAAAGAAGAGCAGGAAGAAATTGGAGATCACTGAATGGAGAGCACATCCATTTGTTGTGTCAGACCTCTTGCAAGTCCATGGGGAGAAGAAGTTGAAGATAGACACCGTCTGTGTGCTTAAGCACTATATTCAAGTAAAGGAGACAGATAAGTAATTAATTATATTAAATGACAGTAGGAAAATAACTATCAAGAGATAAATAAAGGATTCTGTAGGAACATAAAAGAGAGGTACCTGCAAAATCAGGGAAGATCTCTTTGAAGAAGTAACACCCAAGCTGAGCTCCAAACAATGCTGAAGAAGTAGACCAGTGAGTGAAGTTGAGGGAGAAAGAAGAAATGTTTCAAACATTAAGAACATGCTCATACAGCCAGTGGAGGGTGCAAGGAGAGAAAGAGAGAACTTGGCTGGTATAACATCACTGAGTATGGTTGAAGGTCAAACATTAGGCTGATATAGTATACAGAGACCAGATCACAGAGCTTTAAATTCCACCTGCATACTCTGTGCTGGGAAATGAGCTGGAATTTGAATAGCTCTACAATTTCTGTTGTGTGCCATGTATAATAGCATCAGTAGGAGGTATCTTAGGCAAGAAGAAGTTAAATGAATTGAAGATGTTTTCCCTGTCTTCAAGATGTTCAGAGTTCATTTGTAGTGCAGAGTCCAGTTTTGAAAAATACGTCAGAAGCCTACAAAGCATAGTGGCAGGGATCTGGCATGTCCATGAAACCTAGTAGTGGCTGAGGCACCTGAGTGATACCTAGGGACTAAGGAAAGGCTTAAGGAAAACAGGGAGCCTTACTCAGAGAATCAGGTTCCACCAACTCTCTCACATCTGACTCTTGGCCCTAAACCCTATCTCCTTTGGAGTTGGATACAGACCTACAACAAGCCAGCCAGGTTCCTTATCAACAATGTGAGGCAGACAATGATCTTCAGTAGCTTCTCCTAATGCTCTGAGCCTAAATATAATTATCTATAAAATAGGCAAAGGCAAAAGTAGAACTGGCTTCAGCCACCCTGAAAGTACTTTCGAGAGAAAATCTTCTACACCTTGTTCCCCAAGTACCTCATACTGCTTCCCCACGGTGGTAGTTTGTCTTCAATATAATCAGCAATATTACCCTTTAACAGCAGCTTTCTGGAAATACAAGGCTTTAACTCAATGTTGCCTCAAGGTGGATTTTTGTGGGATAGGCATTAAGGGAGGGAAAGTGCTGTTGTCAAATAATTTTTTAAAGCTCTGGATTAAACCAAAGTTATACGAGATTTTATACTGCCACATTCATCAGAGCCTTTATATCTTGTTCTGAAGAAGTACACTACTAGAATTTCAGGCTCACTGTCAGGTTATTGGGGAAATAATTGTTTAATGAGGGAATTTGGGGTGTCAGTTATTGCTACATGTAAAATCGAAGCTGCTGCAGTTTATCTCTTTGCATTCACCTTTTTTCACTACTCTTCTTCATACCCACATTCTCCATAATACCCTGGCTTTGCCAGTAATATGCTGTTTCTTTTCTGGCATTTATCCTCTATAGGTCTTGGTTTCCCTGATATGTAAAGGTAACAACTCTTGCAATAACTGCGCCCAAACCCACATCCCAAATTAGAGGGACATTCCTAGAAGAGTGAAGACTTCATGTAAAGAACCCAAGAAGGCATCATGCCTATTCTGCTCAAGGAACATCAAAGAGGCCAGTGTGGCTGGAGCAGAGTGAGAGGGAGAATAGTGGGAAATTAAGATAGAGGGATAACCAGGAGCCAGACATCATAGAACCCTATAGACTTACTATAAAGTCCTAAATGAAATAAAGAATCATTATGAGGCTTTGCAGCAGAGGAAAAGCATGGTCTACCTTAGGATTTAAAAGCATTATCCTTTTTGCACCAAAATACAAAACCTCAAAATAAATGAGACAAAAAGGACATAACTGAGAAGAGAAATAGACAAACACTTTACTATAGTCAGGGACTTCAACACTCTCCTCTCAACAACTGGTAAAATTATTAGATAGAAAATCATCAAGGATATAAAAGATCTGAGAAACACCTTCAACCAACAGATTCTAATTTACATGTATAGAACACTTCACAAGAGCCTATGAAACAGCCCTGGCTGGTGTGGTTCAGTGGATTGAGTTCTGGCCTATGAACCAAAGGGTGGCTGATTCAATTCCCAGTAAAGGCACATGCCTGGTTTGAAGGCCAGGTCTCGAGTAGGAGATGGTCAAAAGGCAATCACACATTGATGTCTCTCTCTCTCTCTTTCTCTCTCCCTTTCCCTCTCTAGAAATAAATAAATAAAGTCTTTTTTTAAAAAGAGCCTATGGAACATTTGCCGAGATAAACTATGTCCCCATACATAAAACAAGCCTCAATAAATTTTTAAAAATTGAAATCATACAGAGTATGTTCACTAACCAGAATGGAATCAAACCAGAAATCAATACAGAAAGATGTCAAGTGAATATTTGAACACTTGGAAACCAAATAACACTCTTCTAAATAATTCATTGGTAAAAGAGGAAGTGTAAAGGAAAATTTAAAAAAACGTTCAACTAAATTAAAATGAAAGTACAATATATAAAAATTTGTGGTACCCTGGCTGGCATAGCTCAGTGGATTGAGTGCGGGCCTGCGAACCAAACAATCGCAGTTCTATTCCCAGTCAGGGCACATGCCTGGGTTGCAGGCCAGTTCCCAGCAGGGGACGCATGAGAGGCAACCATACATTGATATTTCTCTCCCTCTCTCCTTCCCTTCCCATCTAAAGATAAATAAATAAAATAATTTTAAAAATTTGTGGTAAATACCTAAAGCAGTGATGAGAAAGAAATTTCTAACACTAACTGCTCTCATCAGAAAATATCTCCAATCAATAATCTAAGCTCCTCCCTCAAGAAACTGGAAGAGTGAAGTAAATTCAAAGCAAGGAAAAAGAAATAAATTATAAAGGCAATAAATTAATGAAATTGAAAAACAAGAAGGCAATAAAGAAAATTAATGGAACAAAAATCTGATTCTTTGAAAAGACCAATAAAATTGACAAACTATTGACAAGACTGACAGAGAAAATAAGAGAAGACAGAAATGACCAATATCAGGAATAAAACAGGAGATATTATTATAGAGCCTGAAAACATCAACAGAGAATAAGGGAATCCTTCAAAGAACTCTGTGTACACAAATTTGGCAACTTAGATGAAATTAATCAACTCCAAAGGAAGGGGGGCTATCAAAGCTAAACCAAACTGAAATAGGCAATCTGAACATATCTATAATTACCCAAAATTAAATTCATGTTGAAAACTTCCCAGAAAAAAAACCCTCCTGCTGAATTAACACTGATTTTACACAACCTCTCTCAAAAGATAGAAAAGGGTGAAAGCCAACACAAGTCATTTTACGAAGCCAAAAATACCCTGATACCAAAATCCAGGCAAAACTAGTACAAAAAATAAGAAAGCAAGAAAGGAAACTGAAGAACACTATCTCTGATGAATTTACATGCAAAAATCCTCAACAAAATACTAATAAAATGAATATAGCAGTGTAAAAAAAATATACACCACTACCGAGAGGAATTTATTCCAGGCAGGTGAGACGAGTCCAGTATTTGAAAATTAAATAATACATCTCATTGTATCAATAGGCTGAAGAAGAAAACTCATATCATTATATCAATTAATTAACAAAACTTTTGACAAAATCTTTCACACATTCATGGTAAAAAAAAATCTTAGAAAAATGAGAATAGAGAGAAATTAACCTATAGATCATTTATGGGAGAATTGACACTTACTATGTTGACTCTTCTAATTATAGTCTTCTAATTCATGAACATGATGTCTCTTGACATGACATGAAGTTGTACTAAAGAACATTTACAAACAAACTACAGCTAATATTATACTTAATGATGAAAAGAAGAAATAAAACTGTCCCTATTTGCAGATGACATAATGGTCTAGGTAGGAAATTCAGGGAAATCTATTTTTAGAACTCCTAGAACCAGTAAGTAGTTCATCAGTCACAGGATACAAGATCAACACACAAAAATCTATTGTATTTCTATATACTAAAAATAAACATGCAGAAACTGAAATTAAAAACACAATGATTTCAAAGAATATGAAATACTTTTTATACACTTAACAAAATTTGCACAGAATGTGTAGCTGAAAATAACAAAATACTGATAAAACAAATTTTTAAAAAACACAAATAAATGGAGAGAAATACTGTGCTCATGAAGTAGGAGACTTGACATAGTAAACTGTCAATTTTCACCCAAAATGGTTTATTAGGTATAATACAATTCTTATAAAAACCCATGTAATTTTTTGTAGACTTATTCAAGTTTATTATAAAATTTATATGAAAAAGCACAAGCCCTAGAATAGCTGAAACAATCTTAACAAAGAAAAACAAAGTGAGGGGAATTACTCTAGTCTACTCAATATAAAGCTTACTATTAAATACAATGATCATGTCCATGTGGTATTGGCAGAGAGATATACATACAGCAATGGAATTTAATAGAGAGGTCAGAAATAGATGCAGCCAAATATGCCCAACTGATTTTTTTCTATAATTGCCAAAATGTTTCAATGGAGAAAGGTTAAACTTTTCAACAAATGTTACTGAAGACAATAGACATTTATAGGATAAAAAACAAAACAAAACAAAGACAGAGAAAGAATCTCAACAAACCTAACACCTATTTTAAAAAATACTCAAAATAGATCACGGATGTCAAGCAGAAACACCATTATCAATGCCAGGAAAGGAGTCCACCTTCATAGAAGATGGAAAAAATAACCGTGTCAACCATCACGATGCCCACTGTATCTTGGCATTGATGTCATCAAAGAAAACACAAAACAGTGAAGCACTGGATGGAACAAAACTTTCATTACATAGATAAGAGAGAGCAAGACCACCTCCAGTAATGGGCATTGGTCCCACCTTGCAACCATAGCAGGGCAATTGGCCTGCATGCACCTGTCATATCCCCAGAGAGAATAGATACAGCAGTGGAGATTGGCCAGGTGCCATATGACTCACACCCTTAAGCAGAAAAAAGAAGTCACATTGAGTCTGAAATAGGGAAAGATTCCCACACAAGGTGATAAGCATGGTACAGCCTGTGAGAGCTTCTTATCTCTTTGTAAGGAAGTGTTCCAGATCCAAGGCTATGAGTGGGCCAGCCCTGGAAAGGGTGACAGGTTGTGCAATGGGTGCTTTCCCAACAATAAACATAAATGTAAAGCACAAAACTCTAAAACATTTTTAATGTAAAAGGAAATCTTTAGACTCTAAGGCTAGACAAAGATTTATTAGACTTGACAACAAAAACATGATCCATAAAAGGAAAATAATCTATAAATTTAACTTCATCAAAATAATTTTGCTCTGCACAGGACTGTTAAGAGAATGAATCAGTAAATTACAGGGAGGAAGAAAATATTTGCAAGACATACATTTATCCAACAAAGGACCAATATTTTGAGTATATAAATAACCCTAAAAACCCAACCGCTTAAAAATTCCAATTAGAGAATGGACAAAGATACATGAACAGAGATGTCACTGAGGAGGATACATCAATGGGAAATAAGTACATGAAAAAATATTCAACATCATGTGCCATTAGGGAAATGCAAATAAAACTACAGTGAAAAATCACTACACACCTAGCAGAATGATTAAAATGAAAAATCATGACAACTGCAATGCTGACAAAGACACAGATACTGGGTCACTCATACATTGCTGGTGGGAATGTAAAATGGTACACTCTGGAAAACAGTTTAACAGTTCAATATGTTAAATATAGAGTTCCTATATGACCTCATATTACATAAATGAGCCAAAGATGGCCTCAGTATATTGGCCCTATGTTATTTATTTCATTAAAGTGGACCAGAGCCAATTAACTCAAAATCTCACTACACCAAGCTCTAATTTTTATATAACTTATTTTAAATATGACCCAAACAAGTAGATTTTTAGCCATTTGGAGCTTGCTTACTTTGCATACCACACAAAACTGCAATCAACATCTGCTAGTCATAGATAAAATAAACCCTTGGGCTGTAGAACCCCCAGGCCACTGCTATCCTTCAGAGCTCTCTGACCCAGATACTCCACACCATAGTGCTAAGTGACATCACATAGACATGTAAGCTCCCTCCCTGATCATCATATCCCCTTAAAGGTCCCTTGCTCTATTCCCCTTGATAAAATAAAAAGTGGGCAATTTGGAAACAGCAAGACATGCACAGAGGGATGATGTAAAGATAGTCATGCAATGATGGAGGTAGATGTGGGACTGATGCACTAAAAGCCAAGGACTGCTGGACATCACCAGAAGCTAGAAAGAGGCAGGGAAGGCTCTACAGAATCTCATAGGGATGATGGCCCTGCCAATACTCCTGCCCTCTGAAACTGTGAGACAACTAATTCCTGTTGTTTTAAGCCACACATTTTGTGTTACTTTGTTATGACAGCCCTAAAAACTAATACAACATGTAATATTAGTAATAAAAGGAATGAATTCTTTTTTTAAGATTTTATTTATTTAGTTAGTTAGTTTTAGAGAGAGAGGAAGGGAGGGAGAAAGAGAAGGAGAGAAACATTCAATGTGTGATTGCCTCTCATATGCCCCCTACCAGGGACCTGGCCCACAACCCAGGCATGTGCCCTGACTGGGAATTGAACTGGCAACCCTTTGGTTCACAGGCCAGTGCTCAATCCACTGCCACACCAGCCATGGCCAGGTAGACTTTAAAGTAAGGCTTGAGGATGCCCTGAGTTTTAGCAGCCCTCAAATCCCACCTGATTGAATGGGTGATTTTATACTTCTCTGAAGTTTTTCTGTCTGCCCTGAGTCCCACCACTTCCCTCCTGCCTCTGCACCAAAACCCACACTAATCCAAAACATGCCTCTCTGGGTGGACACATACCTAGATTAGGTATATGGCTTAGGAAAAGAGAATGGGATGTATTACAGCCTCCTTGACCTACCTTGTCCTTATGCTTTTGTGCAGGGTCCAATCCGTTCAAATCTACACAGGCTACCTTCTGACTACCCTGTCCAATGCATCTTCTGGTCTGTAGACCCAGAGGTTACCCAATACCAGGTAGCTGAGAAAAAAGGGAGCTCCTCAGTGAGGGACACCCAGCAATTGCAGAAGAGAACAAGAGAATGGCTTATTGAGCCCTTTGGATGTATAGATCACTGTTTTGGTCAAATTTGGTAAGTGTTCAGTCATTTCTTTCTGTCCTTTTCCCTCTTCTAGCCTTCTGGAACTCTCATTATGCATATTATGGTATTCCTGATGGTCTCCCACAGGTCTCTGATGCTGTGTTCAGTTTTTTCATTTTTTTTCTTTCTCTTCCTCAAACTATATAAGTTTCACCTATCTATCTTCATATTTGCTTATTCTTTCTCCTACCAGTTCAAATCTGCCTTCCTAGGGGTTGCCACTGAGTCAGCATAGCTTAGTGTTTACATTGATTGGCCAGAAATTGTGCATAGTTCCCCAGACCCAGTGGAGTTTTCACCCTTTACTCTTGGATCTGTGTGTGACTTGGAGAAAAACATTCATGTATTTTTTAATTACTTTCTCTAGTAATTCCTAAGATAGTGCAGCCTTGAGCACAAAAGTCTGCCAGACCAGAAGAGATGAGTATGGTTTTAGCAAGACTCTGAGACTTTTCCTCTGATGTTCTGGCTAAACTTACGGTAGATCTCCCTCTATTGGCACCAAAAAGCTGTTATTTTCCTCTGATTGCTAGCCTCTGATATTTATAGTATTATTTACAGTGTTCAACACACCCTAGGATCATGAATGCCTCCATTCTGTGATCCAAATAAAATCTACTTTCTCTGGCTAAGCCATATCTGCCACTATTTCAGCTTTACCTGAACCTCCTCCCAGGCAGAATCTCAGTGCTATAGCATGGGAAGTGTAGGGTATTTAGGGTGAGGCACACTGTTTTTTACTAAATGCTTTACCCAGATCCTCCCTATAAGAGTAGGTGTTATGGGTTGAGTACATAGGCACAACCAAACTGCTGAAGCCACTCACCCAGTGTATATTTCTGCAGCACAAATTGGAGAGATGGGGTATTTACCACTTTCCAATACTTTTCTAGTACAGATCTTCCACAAAAAAGAAACTGGGGAAGATGCAAGCAGCTTACTAGGTTTCAAGTGCCTGAGTCTGCCCTGTCTTCCCAGTGTGACAAGAGTGCCTTTTTCACACGTGGAGCTGGGGAAGTATGAATGTGATTCAAATACTATGGCCTGCCACTGTTCTTACAAGTGTCAATTCATTTTGTTGAGTAAATGCCTCACAATTTTGTGTAAACCTGTTGGTCAAGCTGCAAATATTTAAAAAGTTTTCTTTGATAAGTTTGACCAGTTTAATAGATGTCTCTTTGGAGAAGAGGATTCTGTGAACTTCTCACACCAGAGAAGACACTGTGGAAACTTTTTCTCTAAACCTGAGATCAACAACAGTGCTACAGGTGATTGACAACCAGAACCAAGGTTGGGTAAGGAGCTGTGTGGTAAAGTAAAAACCATCATGATTAGTAGAATGAATCAATAGGGAAGCAGACAGGAAAAAATGCAGGTATGATGAATGCAAAACATATATGCTATAGTCACTTTAAACTGATTTTAGGCCTATTTCATCATCATTGAGTGTTACAAGTGGTTCTCTTTGCATAGCCAACAATGGACTCATAATTCACCGAACTGCATAACTGCCTTGTGGCAGCATGCTGCTTTTGGGGGTTTAACTCTCCCACCATCACCAGAGCTAGCACTAAGATGAGTAAAAAGCCCTCAGAGGTTCTCCTATATGATGGCAGAGACAAGACACACATTAGGAAAAAAGTAGAAAACAAAGGAAGTACTTCAAGTTTCATGGAAGAAGCAAGGGAGGCAAAATAATGAAGCAAAAGTAAGGCCAAATCCTGGTTTGGCCACTTAACCATTCTGTGATCTTGGGCAAGACACTTAACCTTTCAGTTTTCTCATCTTTAGAATTGGAATCTTAATGCTTACTTCACAGGGTTCCTGAGATAATTGGATGATCTGCCCTCTATTTAATTCTTAAACCCATCTCAGAGATAACACCCTTTCTTGCTTCATAAAGGCAAGCCACACTGATTTCTTTGTTCCTTGAAAATATCAAGTTCTTGCTTGCCTTGGGGTCTTTGCATATTATATTCCTTTGATCTGACGTGTATTTTTACCACCTCTTCATGAGACTCGCTGCCCACTCACCTATTTGGTCACAGTTTAAATTTCACCTCTACCAAGTGGTCTACCCTAACAAGTCAATCTAAAAACAAACAAAAAAAATCCCTGACTGCTCCCCATTCCAGTCACTTTATCACTTTCCTTCACAACATCTACCAATATCTGAACACTGAAGCAATATAGCTTAGTAGTATAGTGCCAAATTGCCTGAGTTTTGATCCTGGTTCCACCACTTCCTAGCTCTGTGACTTTGGGCAAGTTATTTCAACACTCTGAGCTTCAGTTTCTTCATTTGTAAAAATAGGAATAATAGTATCTGCCTCACTGTGTTGTTGTGAGGACTAAATGAGTTAATACAAGTAAATATTTCAGCACAATGTCTGACACACGGCAAGACTGTCTCTTAATATTAGCTATTATGGTAGCCAGCCCCCCGTGGTCTTCTAATGATCCCAGCCTCTGCGTATTCATACCAGGATTGGTCTGTGTGATAATGCAGAAGGGATGGTATGTCATTTCTGAAATTAGGTTATAAAAGATTTCATCTTTCATCTTGGGCACTCTCATTCACTTCTGCTCTCTGCCTCTCTTGGATCACTCATTCTGAGAGAAGGAAACTAGTCACCATATCAAATAGCCCCATGGGGACTTCTAGGTGGCATGTTAAAACAGAGGCCTCAGGCCAACAGCTGGAGAGGAACTGAAACCTTCTCACAAACACATGAGTGAGCTTGAGCAGATTCCAAATCCCTCATTAACAACTTTACTGGAACCTCATAAAAGATCCTGAGCCAAAATTATCTGGCAAAGCCACTGCTGGATTCCTGACCCTCAGAAAGTGTGTGGAATAATAAACATTTGTTGTTTTAAGTCACTAAGTTTTAGAGTAATTTGTTACGCAACAACACTTAACTAAAGCAGCAATTAAACTATTTTGTTGGTTTACCTGATTATTATCAGCCCTCTCTTCTCTGTCCTTAGTGCCTTTTATTAGACTCCTGAGTTTAGAGTCAGTACAAGCATTTTATGTGGTGACTATTCTTTCAAATTTCACTAGAGGCTTTTGCTAGGCCTTATTTGATTGTTAACTATGCTATTTCTGGTGTCATAGAAAGAAACTGGGCTAGGAATGGAAAGTATTTTCACTAGATACCTGAGTGATCTGAGATTAGCCATTTCACATCTCAGAACCTTCTTATCTCTCACATAGGGAAAAGGATACCTGACATACACACTTGTACAGGTAGTTATGAAAATGAAATAGGATAATAGATGAAAACTCAGCAAAAGAGTAAGTTGTGTCAGGACAACTTCAAATTCCCTCTAACAATTGTTTTTGTTGTTGTCGATAGGTGGAAAAACATCTTCTTAATTTAAAAAATATATATTATTATAATTTCTATGGTGGCAGCTTCTCAAATAGCAATCTTTCTGTCAAAGCAAAAATTTTCCCCTAATGTGCCAAGGCATCATTCTCTTTCAATGAGTCAAATTTTCCCCTGATCATATTAATTTCTCCAACCCTTAGTTTGATTATGCAATTATCAATTGTATAATCATATTATCAATCATATTTCTATATCATAGCAATAAAAATAGAAAACAATGTTAAAAAAGATTTCATTTACAATAGCACCTAAATATAAAAAACCACTTAGGCAAGGGGGAGGGTGGAAGCAAGGGAGGGAGGGAGGTTTAGCTGGGGTGGGGGGGAGTGGTGAGGGGGAAATGAAGACAACTGTAATTGAAAAGCAATAAAATAATTTTTTAAATTATTTATTTATTTTTAGAGAGGGGGGAAGGGAAGGAGAAAAAGTGAGAGAGAAACATCAATGTGTGGTTGCCTTTCATGTGTCTCCTACCGAGGACATGGCCTGCAACCCAGGCATGTACCCTGACTGGGAATCAAACCAACAACCCTTTGCTTCACAGGCCTGTGCTCAATCCACTGAACTACACCAACCAGCTTTAAAATATTTTTTTAAAGGAATCGAGCTGTAAAAAAAAAGTACCAAAAACTACAAGAAACTGTTACCTCTATTTTCAATGATGAATATAAGTCAGGAGATAAACAAATATGATGCCAATACTACAAAAAAAAAACACTTAGGGATAAATTTTACAAAATATTTTATAAGATTGTACCATGAAAACTATAAAACACTGTTGATAGAAACTAAAGTAGACCAACATAAACTTAATAATGTACCAGGTTTATGAATGGGAAGGCAATTTTTATATCAGTTCTTCCCAATTTGATCACACATTCAATGTAATAGTGATGCAGACTCTGGCCTTCTGGAGTCTATGTGTTGTGGATGCAGTACACAAATTCACATGGACTACCGAGTCCTGTGGAGAAAAAGGAACAGTACGGCCACTCTCTCAAGGAGAGAGCACGCCGACCCTTGCCTGGACAAGCTTTTATTGCTTTCCAGTCACATTACATCAGAGAAGGTTCTCATTTCTAGATTTAGTTAAGTGATTACTTCTTACAAATAATAAAAAAAGAAAACAGTTGCAAATGCAAGGAAATGATAAAAATGATTGATTTGGTTACATTTCATTCTTGGGACGTGTTAGCACAGATTTTAGGGAGTTGCTTCAGAGATATACATTAAGCATCTGCAGTCTTAACTCAGGGTGAGGGAGTTTTAGGAAAAGCAAGTCTTATAGCAGCCTAGGTATGATGCAGGCCTGATTCCCCATGGGAAAGCCGATCTGCACACCTGGCTCTTGTGTGCCACCTCACATTGATTGCTTTTCCAGATCAATACTGGGCTACATTTGCCATTGCCATGCTGATTGGTTCCCTATGTAATAGCATTTAAAATCCAGCAGGGCTTTGGAAATTGACAAGCTAATTTTTAAATATATATGAAAAGTTAAAGAACCTAGAATAGCCAAGATAATAAAAGAGAAAGGGAAAGAGGAGCAAGAAGGAGAGAAAAAATCACCACCTCAACCACCACCACCAAACTGGAGTACTTATAGTAATGGATAGCAATAATTAATATAATGCTATAGTAACTAAACAGTGTGCTATTAGTAAAACTATAGATAAACACGTGAGTGAAATAGAATAGGGAGCCAAGAAAAAGTTCTACATGTATAGTAACTTCCTTTATTGACAGAGGCATTAATGCTACTGAGTGGTGAAAAGATAACACTTAACCAAGTAAATATCCATTGGAAAAATTAACCTTTACCTTTATCTAATGTTGTGTACAAACATTAATTCTAAAAAAAATATAGAAGAATTTTCATGACATTTAGGGAGAAAATTTTTTCTTAAATAGGCACATACAACACTAACCAAAAACAGGACAGCTTGATAAATTACACTTTATTAAAGCTAAGAATCTTTTAATCAAGACACAATATAAAAATAAAGACAGTGAAATGGCCAGCCAGCTGAGAGAAGATATGTATACCTTCTGATAAATATTTAGAACATATAAAAAACTCCTAAACGTCAATAAAGAAAGATTGACAACAGTGTGGTGATTGTGGAGGGTCGAAAAGGGAATGGGTGGAGGTGGGAGAGTGTATAGGGGGTATAAATGGTGACAAAAAATAAAAGAAAAGAAATATTTTTTAAATGATTGACAAACTAAAACTTTTTAATAATGATCATACAAAATGGACATAGAAAGAGGTATCCTCAACATTATTTATCAAAAAAAAAAAAACCACAAAGCAATAAAGACATATATTAACCTTATCTCCATCCCAATCAGAATGGCTCAAATTAAAAGTAAGGGTAATACTAAGTGTTTGTGAGTATGTGAAACAACTTGAACTCTCATACATTCCTGGCTGAAGTGCAAATTTAATAAACCACTTTGGAATATGCTCTCATTATTCAGGTAACCAAAAATCTGTCAAAATGTACACTTAAAAATTGTGCATTTTACCATCTGTAAGTTACATCTCATTAAACAAGAAAAAAACAGAAAAGTTAGAAAAGACATGAGACAATAGAGGAAATTTTAAACAAAATGTATGTTTGCTCACATGAAGAAATTAGTACTACTGTGTTTTTCTGTATATAGTGTGTACATTTAATCCAAATTGTTGAAGAAAAAATAAAAATACACATTATACATGGGTATAATAATGGGTATAAGAATATAGTAATTTTGCAGGTATAATAATAGTATTATTGTTTAACAGTCTATATCTTTTAGAGATATGTCCTGATAATTTTTTGGATACAGTAACATTATGGATGAAATTTACTCTTTAAAAATCCAGTTCGGTGGGAAGGAGTAGTTAGGTATACAGATGAAATAAGGCTGAACATGTGGTAATAATCACTGAAACTGGATAATGGGTAAAAGGGATTTCATTGCATTATTAACTCCATTTTTTATTTATTGAACTTTTCTATAATAAAAAAGACACCCCTCCTTGGCTTGTGTAGCTCAGTGGATTGAGCATGGGCTGTGAACCAAAGGGTCGCCAGTTCGATCCTCAGTCAGTGTATGTGCCTGGGTTGCGGGCCAGGTCCCCAGTAGGGTGCCCGCGTGAAGACAACCACACATTGATGTTTCTCTCCTCTTTCTCCTTCCCTTCCCCTTATCTAAAAAATAAATAAAATATTTTTAAAAAAGAAAAGAGAAGTTGCCTAATCTCTCTGAACCTCAGTTATCCTCATTTTTGAATGGGGATAGCTATAAAACCTGCCTCACAGAAGTTCAGAGGGTTAGCTAAGATTCTGCAGTTAAGCACTCAGCATATAGCAGGTGCTCAGTGCTTGCTGATTCCCTTTTTTCTAACCAAGCTACTCCCTAATTTCCTAATTAATATAGTTGACATCTGCTTTTGCTCTTTTGTTCCCTATGAGGCAGGGTTTTCTGAAAGATACACCAACATACTCATTGACCTGAGGTCTTTAAAAGACCTAGAATGACGGGAGGAGAGAGGAGAAACAAGTAATGCCAGCATACCAGAACTCCTAGAAAAAAATACTAAAATAGACATCCAAAGCCCTGGATAGAGCATGCACCTAAAATGTGCTTACTGGTTGAAGAAGTGGATGGGGGAATTTCAGATCAATCTTTGATTTCTCCATATTTCAAGGTGGAAATAGTAGAGGAGGTAGTGTGTACCTTCCTTTCCCCCATATGACACTAGAACATACAGGACCCTAACTCGAGGTACTTAAGCTCCACCATGGTTTTTCTAATTTTACAACATATAATTGTCATTAGAAGTTGCTACAAGTTATGGCATCATGACTGAAAACTTGAACACTGTCTCCAAGCAGTCCTGTGAGTTATTTAACTTTTATGAGCCTCACTTCACTTGTCTGAAAAATGGGGATGCTGCAAAAGGTAGCTGTATGGATTAAAATTTTATTTTTTAAATTTTAAAATACATGTAAAATTCTTAGCTCGGTCCAGGCATGTGGCAAGCACCTTGTAATGCACTTGAGTTTGTAGGCCAGGGGTTTTACACATGTTATCTTTAACGTTCTACACTCCTCGGCTCCCTTTCCATATCCCACCAGCCTCACCAGATATCTAATTATCTTTAGGGTGTCCTGGACCCCAACAGTGTCTGACCTCTGTGGGGCATTACCCACTGGTCCAGCCTAACCTCCCCGCATCCACTCCAAACTTAACCACCCAGTTTCCTATATCTATCCTGCTCAATATCTATTCTTCTCCACCAGATGGCACCAGAGAATGTAGGAAGCCCTTAAACTCTGAGCAAAACTTCCCAGAGACTTTGAATTCTGGGTTGTTTTCTTTTTTAGTTTTTTGGGGTTTTGTAGAACAAAACAAGTCTTTCTTACGAGAAGAGAGATTTGGTTTTTGTTCATTTAAAGCCTGCTCAAAACCACACTGTATGGACAGTCTTAGCCTATAAGTCAGGTAAAAGTGTTGTCCATACTTTTCATTCATGTGCTGTACTTCCACTTTCTCTCATCCCTCCTTTACAGCACTTGGGAAGGGGGCCTTTCTGCTAAGAAAAAGTGTCTCTTGACACACTTTCAAAAGGTTATCTAAATCATCTTAATCCCTTTGGCTGAGAGACAACCACTCCACCTGCTCTTCTAACCTCTCCCTGTTTCCCCAATGTCACTCACTAGTACTTCCTGGAAAATGCCCCATTAATGATACTTCTATGAGGGTAAGAGGTAAAAAAGAAAAGATTAGTTAGCTATAAGTAGATAGATTTACAAGGCACCTTGACTCTAGAATTCTCAAAATCTAGACTTTGAGCCTTTTACCATATATGCTAGAATGTTATTGGAATTAAACGTTATCCAAAGATAAGGCAGATTATTAGTGAAGTTGAGGATGTAAAGAAAGAATCAAGAAGAAAAAAGAGTTCTGAGAGAAAGAGGTAGACAGTGCTTAATATGCTTCAGTTTCCACAAGAGTAAAATCAGAAAAACAATAGTTACGTTATTAAAACAATAGTAACTGAGGGGGGAAAAACAGTTACTTCTTATAAAGCACTTGTAACAGCACCTGGTATGTAGAAAGTGCTATCTTTAACTGATATAATTGTAGTACTATAATTATCTTATTATTACCAATTCTTGGTCAGGCTGAAGCCCTCAGACAGGGTGCTTGAGGGGACTAACACTTTCCTAGTTCTCAGTCACTCCAGTGACTGCAGGTTCCTACTTATTCTGAGTCCTTTCTGACACATAAGACTTGTGCCATCCTCTTCTAAAATGTCCTTCCTGATTAACCCCTACCTTATGATCTCACCTTTAACAGGAACCTAAACAACAAAACAAACAAACAAGCAAAATATAACCAAAGACATTGAAATAGAAAACAGGCTGACAGTAACCAGAGGGTAGAGGGGAGGGAATTTCAGGGGAAAAAGGGAAGGGATAACAGGAACAAGTATAAAGGACACATGGACAAAAACTAAGGGGCGTGGAAATGGGAGGGAGGTGGGGAGCACTGGGGGGGTGGACTGGGATGGGAGTAAAAGACAGAAAACTGTACTTGAAGAACTAAAATAATAAAAAAAATTGTTAGTAAAAAAAAAAAAACACCTACCTTTAGCTAAAATCAATGAGTGCGTAATGAATGAGTAGAGAGGTGTCTCAAAGAGCCAACATATGGCCCACTAGTAGATGTCAGCATGAGCAATTTTTAGCACCAGCAAGAGAGCTAGGGCCTTCTCCCCAGTCCCATATCCCCCTTTCTTTTGTTGCTATAACTCCAGCCATTGGACTCTGCAGTAGCTTCCCTGGCCTGAGAGATTATTTTCTAACCCCACCACATTGTATCATCATATAGTTTTCTGTGACTCAATAATTTTTCTAGGAGGATGAGAAATGTGAAATGGTTGAGGTCATATAGTGCAATCTATCAATTTATAGGAAAGGCTTAAGAACAGAGAAGGGAGTGGGCTTGCTTAAAGTCACCATGATTGTATGTCTGCTTCTTCCACAGACTCTAGGCTCCTTGAAGGGAAGGGACCATGATTTCTACTTGATTAATATTTCTTTCTACATAGCATCTTTTTTTGTAAGATTCTTGTTTATTTCTTTCTAGAGAGAGGGAAAGGGAGGAGGAAAGAGAGGGAGAGAAACATCAATGTGTGGTTGCTTCTCATGTGGCCCGCACTAGGGACCTGGTCCTCAACCCAGGCATGTGTCCTGGTTGGGAATCAAACTGGCAACCCTTTGGTTCACAGGCTGGCACTCAATTCACTGAGCTATACCAGGAAGGGCTACATAGCATCTTATAGGTGGAAGACTAATGATACTGTAGAAGTAGAACTTGTCTTAAAGTCAGAAAACTTGGGTCATGAGCAGATATCACTTACTAACTGCATGATCTAGGTAGAGTCACCATGCTCCTTACATGTTTGGTTTTGTAACATGGGGTTAATTATCTCTGACTCATCATCACAGAGCATGCTCAGAATATAGTGAGAGAGTGGATACAGATGTTGCTTATAATCTATGAAGTATCAGCCAAACGGAGGTATTTAATATGTCTGAGCTAGGCATAAAGAAGCTACCAAATATGTGTTCTCTAATGGAATGGAAATCTTATCCTGTCATATGGCCATTATTAAAATGGTCAGTACCTCAGAAAGCAACAATACAAGCAAAGTGTAGAGATATGGGTAATTTTGTCTTCCTCTTCTATCCTGGAAAAGGAGTACAAGAGCAGCACTTATCTCCAGTTTTCCTGGAACACAGGACCCATTGTCCCAAACTTACCTTTAGTGCCATTCATGTCTGCAATGCATTTCACCTTTTCAGCTTTCCAGGTTTTTTAAATCCTTCTTAGAGAGTGAGGTTATAAGTTAGGTGACAACCAAAATTCTTGGTTATGGTTATTGCCCCCTCCCTTACCTCTCCACTGTTTACAAGTGTGCACTACAGGCAACTGCACTGCACATTCTGGGATGGGGATCACTGAGTACCATAATGGTTGCCATTATCATTGTGGTCTGTGTGACTAGTGCCTTCTGGTGTACAACTCCAGGAACAGAATGTGTCTGGTGACCCCTGCATGTACCCTCTTTTTGGTCTCTATGCCCACACACAGGATATTGCCTTCACTTGGAATGTCCTATTCCCCTCTTTTCCACCCATTCAAATCCTCCCCATCCACTGAGATCCTATTCAACTTCTAACTCCTCCAGGAAGCTTTCTGTGATTTCTTCAGTTCAAGTTGGCCTTTTGCTTCTATGAACACCTGACATGTCAAAAGACCTATCCTAATTTATATCATTGTAGTACTATACTTATTATTATAACTGCTTGGACACACTGAAACCCTCCAGATAAGGTGGTAAACCTTTCCTGACTCCCAGTCACTTGAGTTTCAAGATTCCTATTTACTACTCACCCTTAAAATCACCATCCAACAATTTATCATGGTTAAATGTTCTTTAGTTTTCTCATGCGCTATGGTCTTCTTTCTTTAAGTGTAAGTATTATAGGGCAGAGAACATATCTTAGTTTTCCCCTAGGGCAGTGATTAACATAAATAATGTTATAGGAATAATAAAAGCTACTATTTATTGACTACTTGTGATGGGTCCAGCTCATCAAATGAGACAGGCTTTAAATAAATATATGTCATTCAATACTCAAAGCAACCTTGTGAGTCATGTATTACTGTTATTCATTTTTACAGATGAGAAGACTGAAGTTAAAAGAGGCAAGCTGACTTGAACCATTCATAGCAGCCTGACTCCAGCTCCAGAGCTCACTCTAAATCAGGGCTGTCGAACTCATTTTCACCAGGGGCCACATCAGCCTCACAGTTGCCTTCAAAGGGCTGAATGTAATTTTACAACTGTATAAATGTAACTACTCCTTAAGTGTTAAGGAGTTGAAATTACATTCGACCTTTTAAAGGCAACTGCAAGGCTGATGTGGCCCCAGTGAAAATGAGTTTAACACCCCTGCTCTAAATGATTATCCCATTGTTTCTCAAAATGTGGTCAGCACAAACCATTTGCAGAATCACTTCAGGTGCATATAACAAATTGTTGCACCCCATCTAAGCTGACCTGAATCAGAATCTCTGAGAAAGGATCCAGGAATTTTGAGATTTTATCCAGGTATTCGACATTAGACCAAACTTTGAGAACCAATGTACAATACTGAACACATACATGCTAACCGATACAGAATCATGCATGTAAACGCATGCCCACACATGGAAGTAAATAAAAAACGTACACATCAACACATAATATTTTACATCAGAATGATCCTTAGGGATCAGTGAGGGAACATTTCCATAGACTCTGCCTTTCCAGTCAAATCACCACATCAAGAAATTCTATAATGAATTCCACATTCTTGTCTCCATAGGAAAAAATGCATATGAAAATATCTTGGCCTTGCTGAATTCTGGCATGGGAAGCTAACTAGCTGGCTGTTTAGACTCCCATCCCACCCTATGTCCTGTCTCCCCACTCACAGATGCACTGTCCATTAGTCTGTACATTAGGTTATGCCATAAGCCAATTTCAAAAGGAAGTGCAGGGTCAAAAGAGCCATAAGGTATATCAAAATCTTTGTTTGGCTAATTTTTAGCTTTGTACACTTGAATAAATTATTTAATTTCTCTTGCTTTAGTTTTTCATCTGTAAAATTGAGATGGTGATTATAACAATACCCATTTCATGAGATTATTATGAAGGTTAGATGAGCTAATACATTTAAAGAGCTTGGATTCTCTGAAATACCAATTCAAAAGAGCCTATGCACCCCACTGTTCATATCAGCACTATTTACAACAGCAATGTTCTGGAAACAACCTAAATGCCCATCAGTAAATGAGTGAATCCAAAAACTGTGAATCCAAAAACATTTGCACAATGGAATACTATGCAGCAGAAAGAAAGAAGGAACTCTTACCCTTCATGACAGCATGGATGGAACTGAAGAGCATTATGCTAAGTGAAATAAACCAAGAAGTGAAAGACAAATACCATATGATCTCACCTATAAGTGGAACCTAATAAGCAAAACAAACAAGTGAACAAAATAGAACCAGAGACATGGAAATAAAGAACTGACAGTGACCAGAGGGGAGGTGGGATGAGGATAATGGAAGAAAGAAGGTGAAGAGTCCAGTCAAGGAACATGTATAAAGGACCCATGGACAAAGACAATGAATGGGTCGGGGGAGGATTGAATGTGGAAGGTGGGGAGTGGTTAAGGCAGGGGAGAGTAATAGGCTAAAATGGAGACAACTGTACTTCAACATCAATAAAAAAAAGCTTTCAAAAATTAAAAAATAAATGCAGAAAGAATTTAAAATAATAAAAATTTAGAAATGAGGATACAGTAAAAGGAAAAAAAGAGCTTGGATTCTAAGTTTCAGAACAAGAATGTGGCAAGTTGTACTCAATGTCAGTATAGAAGTAGTAGTTTCTAGGTTTTGAGCTTATACCCATTATATATCTAATACCTTACTTCTACCTAGATTACAACTGGGTCTTTAGGTAGAGGACCCTGGAGAACTTGTCAATATGGTATGGGAGGATATGTTTTTTGATATAAATTGGGAACCAAAGAAAAGATAAAGATTTTATTTTGCTTAGTATTTCCTTCTTTGCTATTCTTTTTTAAAGATTTCATTTATTTATTTTTAGAGAGAAAGGAAGGGAAGGAGAAAGAAAGGGAGAGAAACATGAATGTGTGGTTGCCTCTCACATGTCCCCCATCAGGGACCCGGCCCACAATCTAGGCATGTGCCTAGTCTGAGAATCAAACCAGTGAACCCCTAGTTGGCAGGTTGCCACTCAATCCACTGAGCTGCACTAGCCAGGGCTCCCCCTCTGCTATTCTTATTTAGCTTGTCGTTATTTATTTTGTGATAGACAGCTTTACTGCAAAAATTCGGTGTTCCAATTTCTTGGCCTTGGGAGATCTTGCCAGATGTGGGATAAAGTGAGAAAGGTGACAGTATAATGAGGCAGCAAGAAAGAAAGCATGTATGTGTCCAAAATTGTTCATACAAAACCCTTAGGGTCAGATATTTTCTGAAATTCATAATTTAGGGTATTTTAAACAAGTAATATGCTAAATATATGGTGTATTATATAACTCCTGGTTAGGTGTTCAAAAACATTAGTATTTCTTAGCAAAGTGGATAGTCACATAAATAAGTGAAAATAAAGATAAGAAATAGTCTCACATCAGTTAAGGTCAAGTCTTGCTGCCTAATTAGTTTCGGTTATAAAAACTTTTGGTTTTCAGAGACTCCTAAATATTGTAATTATAGTTAATGAATCATAGTCCATGGTCAGGTAGTTCAAGGATGACAGCAAGAAAAAAATAATTGAGACCCTCTATAATGAGGCCATGCTGAAGGCTCCTTGGTCACAGGTTGGGGGTCAATCTTCACTTTCTTCAGAGATTGCACTTTGGAGGTAGCCTGATGTCTCCAAAGTGCATACCACTTTGAGTGTCAGGTTGCGGATCATTTAAGGCAAAGTTATTCTCACTAAACATGCAGAAAATATGACCTTGGGATAGCAGCACAGCATACACAGAGGCCACGTGTTGATAATGGATGGCATCAGAAAATAAAGGACTGAAGCACAGCAGCTCTGATTTGCTCTCGTAATGTATTAAATTCATGCTCCACATTTTATCTGGAGAAAGGGTGCTATACTATAGGCAAAGAATATGTGTCAGCTATAGCATTTAAATGTCCACTGAATTGTATAATTGAAATTTGTTAAAAGAGTAGAACTTAAATGTTCTCCCAAAAAAAGAAGGAAGGAAAGAAGGAAGACACATGTGATGATAGATATGTTAATTCAATGGGGATAATCATTTCATTATGTATATGTATATCAAATCATCATATTGTGCACTTTAAATATCTTACAATTCAGTTTGTTGTTTTGACTTTGTTCCATTGGTCAGTGTGTCTGTTTTCATGCTGGTGCCATAATGTTTTCATTGCTATGGCTTTGTAATGTAGTAGTTTGGAATCAGGAAGTGTGATGCTTTGTTGTTTCTCAAAATTGCTTTGGCTATTTGGGGTTTTCTGTGATTCTGTCTGAATGTGGGGATTGCTTTTTTTTATTTCTGTGAAACAGGCCTTGTGAATTTTTTTAAAAAATTTAATTTATTTTTTAGAGAGAGGGGAAGGAGGGAAAAAGTGAGAGAAGACTCATTGTGTGGTTGCCTCTCATGTGTCCCCAACTGGGTGCCTGGCCCACAACCCAGGCATATGGCCTGACTAGGAATGGAACCAGTGACCCTTTGGTTTGCAGGCCATCACTCAATCCACCAAGCCACACCAGCCAGGGCCCATGTGAATTTTTATAGGGATTGCATTGAGTCTATAAATCACTTTTAAATCAATTTTAGAAAGGGAGAGAGAGAAAGGGAAAGAAAGAGAAACATCACTTTTTGTTTTTCCACTTATTTTTGCATTCATTGGTTGATTCTTCTATGTGCCCTGACCAGGGATTGAACCTGCAACCTTGGCATATTGAGAAATGCTCTAACCAACTGAGCAAACCTGCCAGGGTTATACATCACTTTAGATGGAATGGACATGTTAACAATTCTTCCAGTCCATGGACATAGGATAGCTTTCCTTTTGTGTTTTCTTCATTTTCTTTTATCATCTTACAGTTTTCATTGTAAATGAAACAAGTAAGTGAAAGTAAGTCTTTCACTTCTTGGCTAAATTTGTTTCTAAGTATTGTTTTTGATGCTGTTGGAAATGGGATTTAAAAAAAACATTTTGCAGATAGTTCATTGTTAGTGTAATAGAGACATGGCTGATTTTTGTGTGTGGTTTTGTACTCTGTGACATTATTTGTTTATGAGTCCTGACAGTTTTTTGATGGATTCCAGGGCCCATGTTTAAGTGTTCAAGTGGGGGTTGAAAGACAGCATGCATGAGACTGCCTTTCCCAATACCTTATGTATTGATTATCAGAACATTTATACTATAGGACAATTAAGAGAATATATGAAACCATTATTCTTTATGATTTATGTATAAAACTGATCCAGGACAAGATAGTTATTATTAAACTTCAGTAAATTCATACCACAGAAAACCTCTGTTACTCTAGTAGGTGTGGGAGAGCCATTAGCCACACAGTAGGTGTGCTGTTGCTAAGAGTTAAATGAGTTTGTTCACGTAGAAAACTTGGGAAACTGGAATATAGTCTATGTTCAAATAACATTAGCTACTATTAAAATAATTAAATAAATGAATAAACAAACATCTTACAATTTTGACGCTAATACATCAATACAGCTGAAAAACAACAGTGGGTTTTAAATTTTATTTGGAGTGTTGAATTCTTGGATGTATAATTTACATATTCTATCAAATTAGGGATGTTTTGACTATTATTTCCTCAAGTATTCTTTCTGCCCCTTTCTCTCTCTTTCTCCTTCCAAGGCTCCCATTATGATGTTAGTATACTTGATAGTGCCCTGTAGGTCCAGTAAGAGCTGACTCAGCCATACTGAATGCATAAATGTAGTCAACCCCTCTTGGCCTCAGCATATAAACCTTCTAGGAGAAGAAGACATGGATGCCTGATACAATGTAGATAAATGTAAAAAAACGATGGAAAGTTGGCTGCAAGTTTCCTTAGAAATACTGTTGGCAAAGCTGGTCCTTGAGCATAGACAAAAATATGGAGGCCTACCTCAGTGATCATCTCCTTTCTTATACCCCTATATTCTTCATATGCATAACACATTATCAGTAATTCCCATTTCACACACAGTGATTACTGTGGAGGGGAGACCTACAGCTATAAATACCGCCATGGAGCTTATAGTACACCCCATTCTATGCAATCTCAATATTTAACAGGTTCAAATCACTGTAGTGAATGACATACTGGAGGCCTAACATATACCTGCCACTAAATCCTTCCCTACATCAGTTTTCACCAAAGTCTAAAGTGTCCATTAAATGTCATTCCTGGAGGCTGAGGTATTCTGAGGCAGCATGATAAACCAGAGAAAAACTTCAGCCAAGAAGTGGACACATTTAGGTTATAATTTCAGCTCTACCATTTAGGAGCTATGTGACTGAGAAAAAAAACCCACTTAACCTTTCTCAACATGTTTCCTCAACTGTAAAAAGGAGATAATAATAATAATAATCATAAAAACCACTTTACAGGGTTGTTGTGAGAATTAGATGGACAAAGTATGTAGTCAAAAGGTGAAGGTGAAATGTAAATCTCACACACTTAATGTAGGTCAGTGGTGGCATGAAAAGAGCATAGAAGATTGCAGCCAGATAAAACTGGATTTGAGACCTGGCTCTGCATTTACTAGCTATGTGACCCTTTCAACCCACTTACTTATTTTAACTGGTTTCCTAATTTATATAGTGGGGATAAGAACACTTATCATAAAGGACTGTCATGAAGATTCAATGGGAGAATATAAGTGGAAATAAATACATATTTATGCATTCTACAAATATTTATTCAACATATGATATGATGAAGATCAGTGTAGTGTGCAGGAATGCTTTAGAAGGGGTGTCAGGAAAGTCCATTATAGTCACAAAGAATGTGATAGAAGAGTTTAACAAATGAGAGTTTCATCCTTAGCAAAGTTTTCCAACCTGCACTATTTCTACCCAGACAACTTGTACAAGTTTTTATCCTTCAAGAAGCATGTACCTATTTCTCTGGGGTATCAGCGGTCTATTTACCCATTTTTCCCTTTCCCTCAGTCTCTTGGGTTTGTCCTCTGACCCTCCTAAGCATAAAATTCTGAGACACCAAGGACATTGCTGGCCCTTACTCAGTAATAAGCCTCTTTCCATGGCTCCTTCCCTGCATCATGCCTGTTATTTTGTTTGTAAGAATCCTCTTTATTTTAACCATTTCGTTCTTCATTCAAATATAATTAACAAACCACTATTACTGATCACAGGATGAGCAGCAGGTTTGTTAAATCTAGTCATATAGGAACACTGAATACAGTTCCTGAGTACCTAAGTCTGGATTTGGAGACCAAACCATAATTTCAAACCGAGCCCTTAACCCTTGCCCCAGATGGAGACCTTAATACTATCCATAAACTGAGCCTCTTTCTGGTTATATTCCAAGGCCTTAACCCTAATTAAATTGAGTCTGTGGCTATAGTCACATGCTTACTGCCTATGTCTGGTCAAAGAGTAAGTACCTATGACTGGTCCCAGACCTTAACTATAGCCACTGATAAGCCCTTAATTCATGATACTGAGATCACACCTATGATCAGACATAGCCCCTAAACCTGTTGCAGGCTGAGACTCAACACATAGCTAAAGACTGACCTAAATCTGTGATGTACTTAATATCCTACACTGACCACAAATTGAATGCTCAGCATAGATACTGACTAAGCTCTAAACCTTGACCACAGATTGAGTCTCTAACTCAGTCAGAGCCTGAGATCTGATCTTGGAAACCAATCCAGCTACAATTTCCACAGACTTAGCACTAACCGGAAAATGATCCCAACATTGGCAACAGAATGACTACTAAACTTATCCTCATACGGAGACAAAAACATGTACGAAGACTGAACTCTAAACTTGGCCAAAGACTGTGCCTTAATCCTGGCCAAGAAGTGAAACCAAATCTTCTATGAATTTGAGGATGTATTCTGACAACAGCATTTGCCCTAATCCTGCTCACAGATGGAAGAACCCTGAGCATAGCCACAGGCTAAGACTTAACTTTGTTCAAAGACCAAGTTCTAAACCTAGCCAGGTACTGTGTTCATAAATCTGACCACTAAATAATGAACTGAACCTGGTACACACTGAGCCTCATCACTGGCTATGAATTTGGCCCCTAAATCTTATAATTTCTAAATTGCTTATAAACTGAATATCTGGCCACATACCGAATTTCTAACTCTCATCACAGACTGAACCCATAAGCCTAAACTCCAACCTGAGCTTTCAACCTAAAAATAAAACTGATGCCACAATATGGCTAATGACTGATTCTGAGTCTGTGAGATATAGTAAACTCTATCTCTTCCTAAATGCTAGTCCCAGACTGAATCCTTAACCCTAGCCATAGACAGATTCCCAATACCAAAAACAGAACTGTTCACCAAAATTGACCAAAGACTAAACCCAAACCCTGAACATGAATTAAGGATAAAATAAAAAAAATACTTTTCATGTTATTTGCTTGAAACCTAGTGAGAGATTTAACTTTAACCCTGAGAACAGATGCAACTTGCCATGGCTAAGATTTGAGCCCTATTCTTGGCTACAAACTGAGTACTACCCTTGGATGAAGACTAAATACTTCCCCCAATCTGAGACCCAAAGACTGAACCATAAGCCGTGCTAAAAAATAATTCCTAACACTACAGGGCTGAATCAAAACCCTCTTCATATTATTAGACCTAAAAACAGGCTAAGACAGAGTAATAACCTTTGTCATGGACTGAGTCTTAAACCCATAAACAAAGTTCACTATATTATTGTCCACAGACTGAGTTCTAGCAAATTGAGGTTGAGCAATCAATCTGGCCACAAACCTAGTCCTAAATTGGGGAGGGATGTACACATGACACTGGGAACAGTAGAGGCCTACAGATTGAACTCTACTACTGATAACAGAATGCTTGCTACACTAGTCAGAGTATAAGTCCCAAACTGATAATAGGACATGAACACTCTGAACTCAAACCCTGGTAATAGCCTGACCAAAATCCCTGATTCCAGCCTGAGACTCTAAACCTGAACTCAAGCTAGATCTTACATGTTGTCCATTCTCAGACTAACATTATTTGTAGAATAATCTGTAATGTCAACAGACAATCTGAGAAACATGTTTACACCCTTAGCCCTAAAACCTTCTTCATAATAAACTTTAACCAGGCCATTAGTAATCCCTAAACTCTGGTAAAAGCTTAATCATATACAAAATTAGTTGAATTTCTATACATTGACAATGATCTGTCTGAAAATTAAGAAAACATCTCGTTTACAATACAGTCAAAATAACATAATATATAGGAATAAACTTAACCAAGGAAATGAAAGTCATTTACACTGAAAACTATAAAACACTGATGAAAAATTAAAGCAAGCACAAATAAATGGAAAGACATCCCTTGCCTATGAATTGGAAAACTCAATATTGTCAAAATGTATATACTACCCAAAGTGATCCACAGATCTGATGCATCCCTACAAAAATCCAATGGTATTTTAAACAGAAATAGAAAAATAATCATAAAATTCATACAAATCTGAATAGACATTTCTCCAAAGATACATACAAATGTGGAACAGGTATGTGAAAAGATGCTCAACATTACTAATCATTAGGGAAATACAAATGAAAACCACAGTGGGAAATTACCTCTGACAATAAGGGGTGGTGAGGATATGGAGAAATTAGCACTCTTATACCTTGTTGGAATGTATGAAGAATGGTGCAGCCACAATGGAAAACAATACAGAAGTTACTAAAAAAATTAATAGTAGACCTGGCTGGTGTAGCTCAGTGGATTAAGCGTGGGCCTGCAAACCAAAGTGTTGCTGTTTCAATTCCCAGTCAGGGCACGTGCCTGGGTTGTGGGCCAGGTCCCCAGTAGGGGACACATGAGAGGCAACCACACATTGACGTTTCACTCCCCCTCTTTCCCCCTCCCTTACCCTCTCTCTAAAAATAAATAAAATCTTTTAAAAATTAATAGTAGAACTACCATGTGATTCATAAATATCATTTATGGGTTTACAGCCAAAGAAAATGAAATCAGTATCTCAGAGAGATACCTTTGACCTCGATGTTTACTGAAGCATTATTCACAATAGCCAAGATATGGAATGTAGTATATATATACATATAAAATATATAAGTAGTATATATAGTATATATATGTAGTATATATAGTATATATATATAGTATATATATGTAGTATATATTATATATATATAATATGAAATATCATTTAGCCCTACAAAAAGAAGGAAATCCTACCAGTTGGGACAACATAGATGAACATAGAAGGCATTATGCTAAGTGAAAAAGGCAATAACGGAAGGACAAATTTCACATGATTCCATTAACATGAGGTATTTAAAATAGTCAAATACATAGAAGCAGAGATTAGAATGGTGGTGGCCAAGGGCAGGAGAGAGAAATGGGGAGTTATTGCTCAATGAGTATAAAGTTTCAGTTTTGCAATATAAATAAGTTTTAGAGATGTGCTCTACAAACAGTGCCTAGTGCCTATAGTTAAAAACATGATATTGCAAACTTTGAAATATGTTAAGAGGATACATCTCATTGTTGAATGATCCTCCACAATTGAAACCCACAAAAAATCTCAAGAAAAATTTTGGAGGTGATTGAGATGTTTAGTGCCATGACTGTAGTGATGGTATCATGGGTACATGCATCTATGCAAACATAAAAATATATGCATCAAATATGTGGATTTTTAAAAATCAATTATACCTCAATAGAGCTTTTTAAAAACCATAAGTGGCATTGCCCATAATTTCTGCTCCTTTAATCAGGAAAAAATATTTTTCCATATGTCAAAGCATTTCTTTTTGTGCCTCATTGATGAAAAAAGGACCTGAGAAAAGTATTGTTGGCTTTTAGAGTCTGTATTTTAAGTTAAGGGAAAGGGGTGCTTTAAGGGTATTGGATTAATCAATCAACAGTGTTTGTTATCGCAGGAGCTCTCCAAAATTAATATAATTATTAAAGAACCTACCTAAGTATGTTTGACAAAATGTGCCAACATTCAATACAGCTACTAATACTTATAAGCCTTTTTTAAATGTCTAAAAAAGCAAAAATCAATGTATTGTATATAGAACAATACTGGAATTTTTTATTGTTGTTCAAATACAGTTGTCTGCATTTTCCCCTCCAACTCCCCCTACCATTCCCACCTCCTACCCTCGATTCTATCCCCCTTTGTCTTTATCCATGTGTCCTTTATACCTGTTCCTTGATAACTCTTTTGCTTTTTCCCCATATTCCCTCTCCCCTCCCCTCTGGTTACTGTCAGGTTGTTCTTTATTTCAATGTCTCTGGTTATATTTTGCTTGCTTGTTTGTTTTGTTGATTAGGTTCCACTTATAGGTGAGAATATAAGGTATTTGTCTTTCACTGCCTGGCTTATATCACTTAGCATAATGCTCTCCAGTTCCATCCATGCTGTTACAAAGGGTAGGAGCCCCTACTTTCTTTCTGCTGCATAGTATTCTGTTATGTAAATGTACCACAGTTGTTTGATCCACTCATTTACTTATGGGCATTTAGGTTGCTTCCAGCACTTGGCTATTTTGATGAAGTCCCATTTGTTTATTCTTTCCTTTATGTCCCTTGCTCTAGGGGACATATTAATGAAAATATTGCTGTGTGGAATATCTGAGATTTTCCTGCCTATGTTGTTTCTAGGACATTTATGGTGTTGCAAATTATATTTAAGTTTTTTGTTCATCTTGAGTTTATTTTTCTTTTATGGTCTAAGTTGGTGGTCAAATTTCACTTTTTTTGCATGTAGCTGTCCAGATCTCCCAACACCATTTGTTGAAGAAGCTATTTTTACTCCATTTTATGCTCCTACTCCCTTTCTCAAATATTAATTGACCATAGAGACTTGGGTTTGTTTCTGGTCTCTCTATTCTGTTCCATTTGTCTATGTGTCTATTCTTATGCCAGTACCAGACTGTTTTGATTATAGTGGCCTTGAATGTAGTTTGATATCAGGCATTGAGATCTCTCCTAATTTCCTCTTCTTTCTCAGAATTACTGAGGCCTTTTGGGGTCATTTATGGTTCCATGTAAATTTTTGAAATGTTTGTTCTATATCTGTAAAATATATCATTGGTATTAATAGGGATTGTGTTGGATCCATAAATTGCTTTGGATAGTATGGACATTTTGATTATGTTAATTCTTCCAATCCATGACCATGCTATATGCTTCCATTTATTTGTCTCTTTCTTAATTTCTTTCTTCACTGTTATTTAGGTTTTTGAGTACAGGTCTTTTATCTCCTCGGTTAAGTTTATGCCTAGGTAATGTATTTTTCTTGTTGTTATAGCAAATTAGATTTTTTCCCTAATTTTTGATTCTGGTATTTTGTTGTTGGTGCATAAAAATTAATTTCGTTTATGAACATTGACTTCATAGCCCACTATTTTGCTGAATTCACTTAGTAGGTCAAGTAGTTTTTTGGTGGAGTTTATATGGTTTTCTATATACACTATCATATTATCTGTAAACAGTGACAGTTTTACTTCCTCTTTTCCAATTTGGATGCCTTTTATTTCCTTTTCTTATCTGATTGCCATGGCTAGGACTTCCAATATTATGTTAAATAGAAGTGGTAAAGCAGACATCGTTGTTTTGTTCCTGATCTTAGTTAGAAAGCTTTTAGTTTATGCCCATTGAGTGTGGTGTGGGCTGTAGGTTTCTCATATGTGGCCTTTATTAAGTTGAGGTATGCTCCCTCTACTCTCACTTTGCTGAGTGTTTTTATCATAAATGGGTGCTATAACTTATCAATGCTTTTTCCACATCTACTGATATGATCATGTGATTTTTTGTCTTTCCTTTTGTTTATGTGCAGTATTACATTTATTGATTTGTGAATATTGCACCATCCTTGCACCCCTTGGATAAATCCCATTTGATCATGGTGTATGACCTTTTTAATGTATTCTTGGATGCAGTTTGCCAATATTTTGTTGAAGATTTTAGTGTCTATGTTCATGAGTGCTATGGCCTGTAGTTTTCTTTCATTGTTGTATCTTTATCTGTTTTGGGGATTAGGATGATGCTGGCTTCATAAAAAGAGTTTGGGAGTCTTCCTTCTTCTTTGATTTTTTGGAATAGTATGAGAAGGACAGGGGTTAGTAAATCTTCATTAAATGTTTTATAAAAATCTCCTGTGAAACTGTCCAGTCCAGGGCTTTTTGAGCTGGGAGTTTTTTGATCACTGCTTCAGTTTAAGCAGCTGTTTTCAGTCTGTTCAGGCTTTCTGTTTCTTTATCATTCAGTTTGGGAAGATTATATTTTTGTAGAAATATGTCCATTCGACCCAGGTTTTCAAATTCATTGGCATATAGTTGTTCATAGTAACTTCTTACAATCCTTTTATTTCTGTGGTATCAGTTGTAATTTCTCCTATTTCATTTCTGATTTTGTTTATTTGGGTCCTGTCTTTTCCTTGATGAGTCTGGTAAAAGCTTGTTGGTTTTGTTTATCTTTAAAAAAACCATCTCCTGTATTTATTAATCCTTTGGATGTTGTTTTAATCCCATGTCATTTAATTCTGCTCTGATCTTGGTTATTTCTTTCCTTCTCCTCACTCTGGGCTGTCTTTGTTGTTCCTCCAGTTCTTGTAGATGTAGGGTTAAGTTGTTCATTTGAAATGTTTCTATCTTTTCTAGGTAGGTCTGTATTGCTATGAACTTCCCTCTCAAGACTGCCTTTGCTGTGTTCCACAGGTTTTGGACTGTTGTGCGTTTATTTTCATTTGTTTCCAGAAACATTTTGATTTCTTCCTTGATCTTATTCTTAACCCATTCTTTGCTTAATAGCATGCTATTCAGTCTCTATGAATTTGAATTGTTTTGAGTTTTTTTCCTTGAGGTTGGTTTTAGTTTCAAGCCCTTGTGGTCTGAAAAAATGCTTGATATGATTTCTGTTTTCTTGAATTCCTTGAGGTTTGTTTTGTGCCCTGTGATGCAGCCTATCTTTGAAAATGTTCCATGTGCATTTGAAAAGAATGTGTATTGTGCTTCTTTGGGGTTAAAGGTTCTATGTATATCAGTCAAGTCCATTTGATGTAGGGCATTGTTCAATGACACAATGTCCTTTTTGATATTTATTTGGGCAATCTATCCATTTTTGACAGTGAGGTGTTAAAATCCCCTAGTATAAGTTTGTTGCTCTCTATATCTTTCTTGAAGACCTCCAAAGATTTTCCTTATGTATTTGGGTGCTCCTATGTTGGGTGTATATATGATTACAATGTTTATGTCTTCTTAATGGATTCTTCCCTTGAGTATTATGAAGTGTCCTTCTGTGTCTCTTTTTATGGCCTTTGATTTAAAGTTTATTTTTTCTGATACAAGTATTGCTACCCCAGCTTTTTTTTTCCTGTGCATTTGCTTGGAATATTTTTAAAGTATATTTTATTGATTATGCTATTACAGTTGTCCCCTTTATCCCCCTCCACCCAGTACCCCCATGACCTCCAGGATTTCCCCATCCCCTTAGCTCATGTCCATGGGTCATACATATAAATTCTTTGACTTCTCCATTGCCTACACTATTGTTGACCTTCCCTATGCTTGGAATGTTTTTTTTTCCAACCCTTCACTTTCAGTCTGTGTAGGTCTTTTGTTCTGAGGTGGGTCTTTTATAGGCAGCATATGTGCAGGTCATGTTTTCTTATCCATTCAGCTACCCTATGTGATTTGATTGGAGTACTTAATCCATTTATGTTTTATGTTATTATTGATAGGTACTTGTTCATTGCCATTTTACTCCCTTCATACCTGTGTTCCTCTCTCTCTTTTTCTTCCTTTTTTTAAGTAGTTCTTTTAGCATGTCTTGCAGTGCTGGTTTGGTGGAGGTGTATTCTTTAAGCATTCTTGTGTCTGGGAAAGTCCTTATTTGGCCTTCCATTTTAATTGAGAGCCTTGCTGGATAGAGTAGTCTTGGTTGCAGGCCTTTGCTTTTCATGACTTGGAATATTTCTTGCTATGCCATTCTGGCTTGTAGTGTTTCTGTTGAGAAGTCAGCTGCTAGCCTTATCGGGACTCCCTTGTATATTACTTCCTGTTTCTTCCTTGCTGCGTTTAAGACTCTCTCTTTGCCTTGGAATTTTCCCATTTTAATCATGATGTGTCTTGCAGTGGGCCTCTTTGGGTTACTCTTGTTTGGGACCTTTTATTGTTCCTGGATGTGTGTGACTTTTTCTCTCACCAAATTAGGGAAATTTTCCATCATTACTTCTTCCAAGAGATTTTCTACTCATTGTTCCTCTTCTTCTCCTTTTGGTATCCATATCATATGGATATTGTCATGCTTCATGTTGTCCTGTAGTTCCCTGAACCCTTCTTTGTTTTGTTTTGTTGAGTAGTTTTTCCTTTTCTTGCTTTTTCTGGGAGTTGTTTTCTACCTTGTCATCCAGCTCACTGATTTGATCCTCTGCTTCATCTAGTCTGATTTTGATTTCTTCTACTATGTTCTTCAATTCAGAAATTGTATTCTTCATTTCCTCTTGGCTTGTGTTGATAGTTTCTATGTCCTTTCTCATGCTGATATACTCTGCAGTAAATTCCTCATAGCTTCCCTAAGTTTTCCATAATTCTCACTCACCTTATTTAGCTTCCTTATAATCATTGTTTTAAACTAAATACCTGATAATTTACTCGCCTCAATTTCATTTAGCACTCTTTCTTAAGATTCCCCCTTTCCTTTCAATTGGGAGTTGTTTCTTTGTCTTCCCATTATTTGTGGGGCTCTTCTTGTTTGCCTCTGCTTATTAAATGGATCTGTTTTGACTCCTTGACTTTGTGTTGTGAACTTCTATGGTAGGCGACCTGTGGGATTCAGTGGTGCAGTCACCTTGATCTCCTGAACTCGTTGCTCTTGAGATACCCTTTATGCCATTTTTGTTGACTCTCTATATGTAACTGGGTTTTGATTGTTGTTGGGTCTTTCTTTGGTGGGTTCTTCCCTTCAGCTGTTTGACTGAGGGTCACTCTACTTACCACATCTTGTATGTTGCTGTGCATAGAAGACACCAGAACAAAGCCACAAAGCCCAGGAAACAAACCCACATCCATAAAAATAACTCCTCCCTCCCCCTGCAATCGCACTATCAACAGCAAATGAATTAGTATTAATAAAGGTGTAAAGAGGTTAAGAGTATTATAAGAAAAAAGAGAAATAAACTGTAGTATAAGATGTAGTGACTTCACATGTACAAACTTGATGGATGAGATATGAATGTTAGAAAGCTATGCAGGAAAGATAATATTGCAAATCATGGAGAAGACCACACTGGATTTCGTCTCTGTAGCCTCTAGTATTTACCACTATTTTTTTAAATTTGTGGATCTGTATTTGGTGATGTTAGATGTTGACCCTGTTTGACCTTAGGCAGCCTGCTCCAACTGCCAGGGATCTCCTATCTGTGGCTGTCACCTTTAATTGTTAATCTAGTCATTGCACTCATAGGTCAGGCTTAAGCCCCATAGGGTGGGGCAGAGTCCCTCCTAAATTGGGGCTATTGTTTCCCTTTAGGCTGCTGCTGCTCCTTCGCTCATAGGGGAGTGGTCGGCCTGAGCAGGATGACTGCTGCCATATCCCCCTGATGACTCAGTACCAGGATCCCAGCATCTATTCTCTCAGCTCTCTCCCCAAAGCTTCCATCTTCATTCTCTCCTCAGGCGTCTCCTGCCCACTCTGACCCAGTCTTTGCCAGAGCACAGGGTAAGTGCTGCAAGTGAAAATTTGTTTGTTGGCCCTTTAAATGGCTCTGCATCTTCAGCCAGCCATCTCTGGCAGACAGCAACCCTGCTGCTTTTCATCGCTGGTTGTTATCTGGGTACTTTTTGGGTTCTGGTGCTCTAGGCTGGGGATGCCAGCATAAAGTTTAGACCCCACACTTCTCAGGGGGATCCAACTGGCCACTCAATTATCCCTATCGCACTTCTGCCTGTGGGCACTCAGCCAGCCTTCTCAATTCTTCACCACACTCGTTACCAGACAGGTTGTGCTGAAGCTGCTACTTCTGTCTATCTAAGGTTACAAGGTTTCTCTCTCACTATTGCTCAGTTGTTTGTCCCAGGGGATTTCTCCACAATTTAGTTGTAATTCCAGATTCATCCTGGGAAGAGGTTAGTGTGGCTTCCATTCACTCCTTTACCATTTTGCACTGTCCTGGAGGAATATCTGGATTTTTTAAAGCCACAGTGTTAATGGAAAAGTAAAATAAAATGTAATCAGATAGCACCAACACCAGAACTCAGTGAACAGAACTCTACACAAAATCAAAATGGGACCACTACCAGCAGAATCAACTCTTACATAAGCCAACTAAAAATGCTAACAGAGGTCACTGACTGAGCTATGCTGTGGCCATGGAATGGGATACAACTCTGGCTACTGTTACTTAGCTCCACGGGCCACTCTTGATATGGGCTACTGACAAATACAGATCTGACATTGACTGAAGTGAGAAACCACACCTTGAACTTACTCTGGCCAAATATGCATTACAAACCCTGTTTATATCTATAGTTGAAGTCCTGACCACAATGTATACTATAATATAATCCACACATGAAATGCTAACTTTGGTCTATGACAGAACTCTAGGGCCCATCACAAGTAATGTCTTAACATGGCAACAGACTGAGTATTAAATTTAGACATTGACTGTGCTTTAAGACTGGCTACAAACTGAAGCCTAATGCTGGAACAAGAATAAACTCTAACCACAAACTTTAGTTGAAACTTCACCCAATGAAAGACTGAACATAAATCCCATTAAATTATTAATTAGCCTTTCTCCAGGCAACAAAATTAGCATGAACAGTAACTCCTGGCATAGCCATACTGCTGGCCTTTTTGATTCCTAAACCTACTAATAAAAGTGGTTCCAACAATTACCAAAACCTGAAGTCAATCTTTGAGCTTAACTCTAGCAGTGGTCTAAGGCTGAGTGGACCTTAGCACTGGTTTCAGAATGAGGCCTTTTCCTGTAGATGGACTAAATCTTGATACACTTAGCCCTCTGTATCTGAGGTTTCCACATCCATGGATTCAACCATGTATAAAAAATATTTTTTAAAAAGGCACTGACTGGTGTGGCTCAGTGGATTGGATGCTTACTTTTAAACTGGGGGGTCACCGGTTCAATTTCTGGTTGGGGCACATGCCTGGGTTGTGGGCCAGGTCCCTGGTCAGGGGTGTGTGGAAGGTGACCACTCATTGATATTCCTCCCCCTCTCTTTCTCCTTCCCTTCTCTTCTCTCTAAAAATAAATAAATAAAATATTTTAAAAATATTTGAAAAAATGTTTCATTTTTGCTGATGTCTACTATGTAGCTTGGCCTATGATGGTTGCATCTGTACTGGACATCTACAGAATTTTTAGTCATTATTCCCTAAACAATATAGTACAACAACTATTTACATAGAATTTATATTGTATTAAGTATTATAAGCAATTTAGAGATGATTTAAAGCATATGAGATGATATGCATAGGTTTTATGCAAATACAATGCCATTTTATACAAGGGACTTGAGTTTCCATGGATTTTGGTATCCAAGTGGGAGTACCAATCTCCAGTGGATACTGAGGGGAGACTGTCCCAAATTTTGTACATTGACTTCACAATGAGGCATAATACAGGTCACATTGAACTAATGGTAGTCTCAGAGTGAGTTTTTACACTGGTCAGAAATGCCTTCTGATCCTTGTCAGAGATTGAACCATGACTATAACTCGGGCCTAACATTGATATCAAGATGAGCCCTAAATTTGGTCCCATGTTTATCTAAACAGGGGTCCATGCCAACTCATAAAGATAACAACAGATTGACTAAGTCTTAACCTAAGCAAAGACTGAAGCCAAACACATTATTCCACATTATAAACCTGATGACTGGCTAGGGCTTGAGCTGTACACTGGCCCTCAATAGAGCATTAACCTTGGCAATTGATCAATAAATCTAGCCAGACAGATTTACTCTGGGCCACTATTTCACAAATTCATATTCTTATACTCAAGTATTTTTTCTGGATATATTTTCAAGCATACTTTTTACCAACATTAGGTCAAGAGTCTCACCTTTGTATGTATAATCACACACACACATTCTAATAAGCCTTGCAGAAATATTAGCTGCCACAGCTGAGTATTTGAATTATTAATCTTGTTTATTGATAGTTTCTCCCTAATAAAATATTAGCTCCAGAGGGAAGGGATGTTACCTGTTTTTTTCTACTTCTCCATTCCCACATATAGAATTATGCCTGGACTGTTGTAGATAGTTAATAAATATTTGTTGAATGAATGAATGAGTAGTTCCTTGTTACTCTTCTGTCCTCTTATTTGACCTCTCTGTGCTATATTCCAGTAATTCTACTTTATTTTTTCATGGTTCATCTATCTGGTTATTCATTCTCAGCTTCCTTTGAAGGTATTTCTACCTATAACTACTACTTGAATTTTGTTATTTTCTAGGATTCCATACTTAATTTTTGTTGTTCTTTTTAAAAAACTACTCTAAATACTTTCTAAGTGAAATTTAATCCATTTTTACTTATTTAATTGCCATCTATAAATTAATGTCTACCAAATGTTTAGTTCCAGCCCACAATTTTCTCCTGAGCTTCAGACCTACATTTCCTTGCAGCCTACCAGGCATCTTCACCCAAATGTTCCACATACTTCTCAAATTTTAAATGTTCAAAACAGAATTCCTCTTATCCCTTACAAAATTTGCAATTTTTTTTGGATCCCCTATCTGAATGAATGGTACTACCACTCAGTCTTCCAAATCAGAATTTGGGAATCACAATAGACTCTTTTCTTTCCCTTACTATACATATCCAAAGTATCAACAAATCTATGTGATCCTACCATTTCCTTGCTTAAAATCCTTTGATGGTTCTTTGCTGCTTTCAGGTTAAATTTCTAGCACATTGGCATGATCCCTATTCATATCTGATTAAGTTCCTGCAATATGTAACATTTTTTGTCCCCTACACACTCTTATGTCCTTATTTCTCTGTATGGAATATGGTTGACTGCTCCTGCCCCAAATCTGATAACTATCTTACTGGTTCTTCAAATCTCATCATTCAAGCATGGGTTCCTCAATATGTAGAATGAATTTTTATTCCTCTATAGTCCTACAGAAGCCTATGCAGATCTCTTTAGGACACTTTTCACATTGTAAATTCTATCTCCCCACTTAGACTGCAAAGTACTTGAGAGAAAGTGTTGTTTTCCAATTCTATGGCAATAGTCTCTAGTCCAGTCCCTTGCACAAAGCAGTTTGTTGAATAAACTATTGAATCTATTAAATCCTTTTCTTCCTTAACTTCCCTTTGTAAAATTTTAGGCAACTACCTTGGGAAAATGCAATTTCTTTTTCTTTCATTCCATTTGTTAATCAAACAGTTGTCCTTATCAGTAGAAGTGTAGCAACACAATAACGATCCATTCAGCTGTAAGGATTCATCCAGCAAAGAAAAGTCAAAAGTTAGAAGTGAAATTAGCCCTAATAAATAACCACTTTACTCAACCTTCACATTTTAAAAAAGTGTTTAGGTGTCCCATTTATATCTTTATCTACTTCTTTTAACATAATTTTACTAAAAAGAACAATAGTTACTTAAAGAAATGTAGTTATTTATTATTACTCAAGTTGTATTGTCTGCCTGTTCTAAATTGTTACATCACAGCAATATATGTGGCCACTGCTCTTCAGGGCAACCAGGTGGCTTCATTATGGGTTAAGTAGGCATCAGTTAAGCACAGTAGGTATGGGTTAATGAGTGCCCATCTTCTTTTAGGCTGGCTTAAATCACATTTCCATGCTTGTTATGTATAACACCATTTCAAAGGAAAAATATGACTCCCAAATAGAAAAAATATACATTTTCCAGACCCTTGTAAGTGATTCTAATGAAGATGGTTCATAGAGAACAGATTTTTGACAGTTTTAAAGGACCAGTTAAAAATCATAAGCTTATCAGAGCATAAATACCATGATGTCACTCAATCAAAACTTAATGAGAATTTCAAATCACGATATGAAGTGTTTCCCCCCAAATCCTAACAGCTTAACTAACAGTAAAACAAATGTAGAACCTTCATCTGCCCCCACAAGCACAACCCCAGAACTCAAGAAGGGAGATGCTGTGAGCCAGTGCACTCCAAACTACAACATCCAGCATACACTTCTCTGTCTGAACTTCGGGCACGAGAACAACCAGTGAGTCAGAGTCAGGACGGTGGGAATAGCGTGTACAGTAGAAACTAGTATCTCAACTTCATCTCCCACAATCCTCTGTCTTCACGGAAGTCTTTCCACCAATGCCTATATTGGATTCTCCACAGATAGAAGAGCCTCCTGTGACCTTAAACTACATTTCCCATGAGGACAAGGACTTGGCCTCCGGTTTTCCTGGTGACCAATAACCAATAGGAGACGCCACAGTAGGTGGGAGTCCTGCCTTGGACATGCGTGCTGGGCCCCAGAGGGCTAGCGCGAGGCGGGGAGTTCAGAAGACAGTTCCCTGGCGCGTGGCGCAGCGAGAGCACTTCTCGCCCAGGAGCTGCCGCACTGGCCCTATTTTCTGTGGCTGTATAAGGAGTAGCGCTTCAGCAGCCAGAGAGCTGGAGGTCAGAGAGGCAGAAAGCCTGAGTAGCTGTGGCTGGGGACTGTGGGACCGAGGGAGCCTAAGGACGACGGTGCTTCCGGGACTGGTGCCTTCAGTGCTTAACTCCGCCCAGCTCCGCCTCTGCGGGGGAGGGGGTGTATGAACAGCGAGGCGGGTGGGCTTCTGAGCTCTGCACCAGATTCCCCGAGCTGAGGGAGTGCTAGAGTGTGCTCGCGCGCTCTCTCTCTCCCCTCTCCCTCCATCTCCCCTCCTCCTCCACCTCCCCTCCTCCCCTCCTCCCCTCCCTCTCCCTCTCCCTCTCCCTCTCTCCTCCTCCCTCCCTCCTCTCTCTCACTCTCTGTCTCTCCCCCTTCTCCCTCTCCCCCTTCTCCCTCTCTCCCTCCCTTACTCCTCCCTCTTTCCCTCTCT